>JZSA01004486.1:0-26129 GCA_000956155.1 Cotesia vestalis | reverse complement strand
TTTCTTTTTTTTTTTTTTTTTTTTTTTTTTTTTTTTACTTAATTCTCTATGCCAAATAATTATTCAATAGCCGCTTTAATGGTATATGCATAAATGAAATATTATAATCACAAATTTAATCTTTAATTTTAATTATAATTTGAATAGTTAATGTATACGATTTAGATTGTACCATCAATATTAACTCTTATCGTCTACTGCATGTACCATACGCTGCATATGCTGATTAAACAAAATATAACATGTCGTATACCGGTAATAATTTAATGCCTACTAATCATCAATTACTAAGTAGTTTCCTGCATTCAAATTATTTTTACAATTGATGATTGTTGTAGTTTTGTGTTATATTTTAATCTAAAAAGGTTACAGTTAGACAAATGAGGAGCTGATTTTCTGAAAGGTATCTTTTCGAATTCTAAAAGAGCAGTTTTTTTAACTTTTTAATATTAATTACTTCAAGAATTATAAATATTTTGGAATAAAAATCGAATTGTAGCTTCATAACCGACAGCACTTTGTAGCTAAATTAAAAAAGTTCAATAAAAATATTTACAATTGATGATAACCAGTTTTTTGTCCCGATTAATCAAAAATGAAAAGATACCCTTTTGAAACTCAACTCCTTAAATGTAAATAAATTTTTATTTAAATAAAATACAGAAAAAAAATTTGACATATAAGTTTAATTACTGTTAAACAATTAATGACTTTTGTTAACTTTATTGATTTGTGGTACATCAAGTGTATTTGATTTAGTGGACGTGACGTTTGTTCACTTTCTTGTTAGTTTCATTAGATTACAAAAAAAAAAAAAACAAAAATTTATAGAATGAAGAAAATTTTCAGAAAAACCGAAATTGTTTTGAAGAAAGAAGAAATTTATTAAAGAAAAAAATTGGTTCTTCAATAAAGAATTTATTTTGCTAGATAATTATTTAAAAAAATGACCCAAAAAAATCGTTGTTTATTAATCTCGCTAATTAAAATGTTTTAATTTTAACAATTTATTTGGCAAAATTAGAAAATTTTTTATGTTTTTTATTTAAAATATTTTCTGCATTATGTACAGATTGGTAAAATTTATGTTATGGTATTTTATAAAAAATTCGATACGATTCATGAAGAATTATAAATTTTGTTGAAATCAAACTTTCAATACTTCAAACTATACAAGTAACTCTAAATCATGATTAATCGAGAGTACTATATTTATTCTGTAATTTTTTAGAAATCTAATAAAATGTTATGTTAAAAATTTATGTTTATTAAAAAAAAAAACATGCACAAATTTTATTTCGTGACGCAACTATATTAGACACTACTTACGAACTAATATTTAATTAAAAAAGTTTTTGAATGTTTTTCTAAATTTCATGTAATTATTTTACCCCTTTGTTTTGTTATTTTCAAATAAGAATTACAGTCAGACGGAAATATTCTTAAAAAGTTTGGAAAATCCAAAAGTGCACACCTCATAATTCCATTTTTCACAATAAAATTGATTAAAATAAAATATAAAAAGCAAAATAATAAAAAACAGAAAACTCTGCCATGGTTTAGTGGCACCATAACTCTAAGGTGAGGAAAAAAAATACTACAATAAAATGTATAGATAGGTATACAATATAATCCACAGTTATATATTAGTTTTTTATAAGTAATAATTTAACGACAGTGAATTGAAAACTCATATTAATTTAGAAATTCCGTCGTGTGTCACTTTAGATAATAAAAAATAAATTATTCCGGTACGATAATTTTTTCGACCAATTTCCCTGCCACATACACGGACGTCCAGAAAAGATTACATTTAATGTTATTATTTACTATGTTAAACAAAAAAATTGTTATTGAAATATATTTTATGTGTCTGACAAATTCTTTGACTTGATATAAGTGTACTCATATTAACCTGTAAGTGTGATATAAATAACAAAAAATCAACGTCAGTTTCAAGAAAACTGCTTTTTTTGAAATGTCGAGAGTATAGCACAACCTTAACGCTTTGCTTATGAAGCGTGCAATTCATATTTATCCTGAATAAACCTCGATCATTAAAATTTTTTCAATAATTGCAATAAAGCGAGAAAAAAAGATTTCCACACTGTAAATAGATTAACTTGATTCAAAAAAAAATCTATAATCAAGATAATTCCGTTGAACAATCTCATCATTTATAATCAAAAAGAAAAACTTTTAACCCAAGTGAAATTTACTTTAACCAAAAACTATTCTTCAGTTAAAAAATTTTTCTTACTGTTTAATTTTTTTTTTTATAAAATCTTGTATAGTTTTAGAAGTTACAAATTTTTTAACACAAAGTTAAAAATTGAACCGTAATAAAATTGAAGTTTGATCAATGTTTTAAGAAAATTTCAAGCCGTAAATTAATATTTACTTAAAATAAATCTTGTAAAATCCGTAAAAGTTTAAATTAACAAAATTCAAAATTTATTACAATAATAATAACTATAATACTCGGTTAAGAAAGGTTTAGAGATACTTATTGGATTTTTGCTTGTTAGAACGTAACTTAATTAGCTTATCAATGGTCAGAGAGATAAAATAGCAATAACAGTCGTGTCTTTTAGCAGTTTGTAGATTCAGCTATAATTTTTTTTTCTGCTTACAACATCCAATAAAAAGTAATAATTTAATTAACAAAAATACTTACTTCTCGATTCCAGTGCAATATATAAGGTATCGGTATTTCGTGTGGAAAATCAAGATGACAATTAAATACAACGTAATCACCTACAGCTGCTGTAAAATTGTTCGAATCTCTTTCTTCGTCTAACATTAATCCGTATCCCAGTGCTGGCAAAAATCAAGTAAAAAAAATTTATAAAAACCAAAAAATCGTCGCTTTCAAAAATTCTTCATCTCAATTTAATCTCAATCATTTGACGTAAAAATTAATTGGAAAATTAGATTACCAAAAAAAAAAAGGCTAAAAATTTTACCTGCGTAGCACAAAATAATAGTCGCAAGTCCACGGTACCATTTATTAGCTTCCGGATTCATTTTAAGTGGGATTATTAATAAAGTCCACAAAATGATATTAATAAATAAAACTAGTGTTGTATTATGTCACCGGAATTTTACTATTAAAACTAATAAAAATAAATATTAAACAATAACAAAGTCTCGGCACAAAAAGTACCGCACGAGCCGAGCACATTGGTCACCTTCACCTTCACTCATTAATCTCCACCATCAATTGTTATCACTCAAGCCATCATTTCAAAACTTTTTATTTTTATTCTGTTCCTCTACTTATTTAATTTTATTCGATTTAATTTTTTTATTTTTATTTAATATAGGTAAGTAAATAATTTACGGTAAAACTTATTTCTAAACTTTCTTCTTTAAATTCAATAGCTGACACTGAACATACTGATTAACACCGAAATAATTGTTGGAGGTAAAGGTTAAATTTATGAACGAAAAGAGTTGGATTTTAGTGTTAACGTTATCATTAATGTTAAAGGTGGAAAATAAAACAAGCTGACACGTAGTTTAACGGAGAGTGGTCGAGAAGCAGAAGAGATAACCAAGTAATTGACGGAGCTTACCAGTGCAGAAGTCGTTCTCGTTAAGCGGATACATTCTCAGAGTGGGGGATTAAATTAATTCAACATTTATGGGCCTGTCCGCCACATTGTTGTAATCACAGCAATACAAGCCCTCGCAATACAATGGTATATAGTGTATAGTCAAGGGTGCGGTGATCAGGTGTGCTTTTCAGAGACAAACTTTTTTTATACTTCACGGATTGGACTAGATCTATTATTAAAAGGAAAATTTTCACGCTTTGCTGATGCTCTTATTAATCATTTTTTACTCAATTTTCAATATATAACATGTTACATTATTTACAAGCAAATTTGATATTACTTTTTTTTTTTAATCAAATAGATTTTTTAAAAAATTCGTGTTATGGTGAAATTTTGTAGGATTAAGAATTCATTTTGCAGTGACTAAAAATAAAATCTCTAGTAACAAATCTGAAAACTAACTTTAGAGGTCGGTTCTGGAATTTTCCGCTTTATAAGTTTTGTCACGCGATGTCTCGCAAAGCAATCAACCAATTTTATATATTATCAAATTTTGGATGTATGAAAAATTTTCAAAAATTAGAAGAGCAAAATGACTTTTCATAGTTTTAGTAGATTTCATAGAACTCTAACTATTGCATTGGTCCTCATCGCGGAACTTTTGAAAAATTTTACTATTTATCGACTCAGCTCGTCATGGGGCATTCCATGCCAAATCGACTACTTTTGACTCCGACCCTTTTCGATTTTTCCGAAATTTTGATATTATTCTCTACCCTATTGAAAACAATTTTCAGAATTTTTTTACCCAACCAAAAAAAATTACGAGATATTTAAAAAAGACAGACTTTTTAAACTTTTTTCGAAAATTAACTTATTGGGATGTTTTTTTTTTAATTTTTGTTTTTAAATGTACTTTTTAGAAAAAAAATAAAAATAATAATTCGGATTCATATTCAACGTTTTTTTTTTATTTTTGAAAAAAACGAAAATTTCGGGATGATTGACATTTTTGATTTCCGTTTATTTTTTTTATAAAAAACTTGAGTATTTTCTGCAAATTTTCTGAAATTTTCAGAGTGGCATTTTTTTTCTTTCTATATTTTTTTTTAGAAATGAAAAAAAAAATTTTTTTTAAATGTTTATTTTTCGTTATACCACTCTGAAAATTTTTCAGCAGATTTAAAAAACTTCAAAATCCGAGAAAAAAAATAAAAACGAAACCTAAAAGTGACAATCATCGATAAGATTTGATTATTTTCCAATAAAGTTAGATCAAAAATTAAAAGAAGCATTGAATTATTTTTTCGTATTTTTTTTTCCAAAACTACATGCAAAAACAAAAAAATGAAATTGTTGTTCGGTCCATTTTGGAACAACACATTGACTTTCAAAAATTTTGGGGCAATTGATTTAAAAATTGTCCTAAAGTTATCATAAAATTGTCATAAAAGAGTCCTAAGTGGTCATAAAATTGTCGTAAAAGTATCCTAAAATTCACAAAAGTGTCATTAAATTGTCATAAAAGTATCCTAAAATTGTCATAAAAAGTACTCTTTACACGTTTTTTTTTTTTTGAGTAAGTGTGGCAATATTTTTCTAAGATCCAAATTTCATTCCGGTTTGGTGTCATAAAGTTGCCATAAAAATGTCCTAAATTATATCACGTTTAGGATCATAAGCTTATGACTCTTTTATGACAAATTTTTTCTTCACAGGTTGTTCAATAAACTTTAATTTGCAAACCTCGCTATCAATCTAAGCCAAAAATGACTTACTCTCTCTGTGGAATCTTATTCTTGCATTCATTTTCAAAATGATTATTTTAGTAGTTGTTGGATTTATTATGAAATCTACTTCTATTTCGGCTGCCGAATGGTCTTTTTTAAATGTTTATTTTGTTTCATTAACTAAAATTAATTTTTTGCCAAAACAAAGTTTTTCTATAATCTATGAATTAAATATGAAACAACAATGGAAGTGCATTCAGAACGTACAGTGTTCGAATCGAAGCTTAGATCAGAACATTTGTATTTTTTCTCCTCTGTTAACAGTAAAGTCAACGTTAGAATTATTTGAACTGTTATAGTTACTGATACAAAGTTAAAAACTGCACATTTGTATGCACTTAATTACATTTTTTTATTCATTGAAATTAATGGTCTATTTTTGGCTAAGACAGGGTCTTTTCTTGACATCCTCTGATGAAATTTTATCATCATTTGAAAAAATCTAATTTGTCGTTTTCTTTTATCCACCCAATTAGACATATATGGCCATATCAGGCCTTATATAGCTAGAGGTATATTGTTGTATCAGAAGATATTGTCATGTCAAGCCAGATATTCAGATCAGATTATGTATGGGCATATAAGGACAAATAAAAAATTATGTATGGACATGTCAGTCTACAGTAAAAATTTTTTCATAGGTAGTTTTACGGCCTATTATAGTATTATCATGATAAAAAATTATCCAATATTTTTATTCGGTATTTTATAAGACGCATCTTTGATCGCCTCAGACAATCTACATAAGTCATACACATCATGTGTCTTATATCAAAGATGTATTTATGCCATGAAAATTATCGAATACTATTTATCATTTGAAATAAAAAAATTTAATGGCCTAAAAAATAATTTTCAAGAAAATAATAAAATTTTTAATGAAAACATATTATGTAGATATATTTATTATCAGTAATTAATACTGAGTATTAAAAAAATATAAAACGTGTAAGTTTATATTTTTCTCTTGCCCAATAATGTAGCACGCAGCATTTACGTGGGTGACCTCAAATTACGTCACATCCGTCCCTATATCTGTATTAGCAGACTGCCCACAGCCCACAGCCTTGTCACGCTGTTGAGATAATAGATCCATTCGCATGGATCACCAACCAGGATTGGACGTGATTTAGACACTGAAATAAACCATTACAAGACAACATTCAGCTGTATTTAATACATTCAATAGGGGATGCTCTTTTTATTCTAACATTTTCGAGTTCTTTGATCTCAATTTCTATTCAATGCAAAGCATTATTTTTTGTCTTCAAAAACCTTTTTATTAATCATTTTTTTTTTTTATTTTGTATAAATCATTTAAACTGTTGATTCTGATATTTGTTGACAAAAGACAATTAACATTGTAATTATCATTATCATTAGTTTATACAATAATTTAAGAAGTAGATCGAGGTTATCAAGTTTGGTTGCAACCACTTACTTAGACCTTGGAGCTATGTGGTCACGCGTTTCCGAAGAAGATTGAATTATCGAATTACGTCGTCTAGCTACCACGTTATACGTATTATATATTGTACTATATATGTATGCTAGTTGTATATTTACACATATATTTTAAAAGTGAGAAAAAAGTAATTACGTAATTAAATGATTGTATGAATCAGACAGATCATCCCAACACTAAATTGTTAAATATAATCATAATCAATTATGATTAAGATTATAATTACATTTTTTAACATCATCATGGGAATTGATTATATTAATATCTATTCACATGATCATTATTTACATTTATATATATATATGTGAATATGATGATTTATGACTACGTGAATATGAAATAAATCTATCATAAGTATATGACTACGTATAAATGTGAGATTAAGTCTATAAAAACATTAATACTAGACATAGAGCAAAACTGAAACGTCAAAGCTACACAGAAAAAAAAATTTACTTGAATCAAGTAAATAATTTTGAATAATTTCATCTTCTTGGTTTGAGTTAAAAAATTCTTAAACTAAAAAATTTCACTTGGTATAAGTACATTTTATTTGATTTAAGAATTTTTTGTCTTGATTCAAGACAATGAGCTTCAATTTATAAATAGTTTTGAAAATTTGTAAAATTTGAGATAATTAATTTTTTTTTAAATTGTTCATTTTTTTGTGTATTTTTCAAAAATGCAATGCCACGCATGGATAGAAAATATTTAAGGAGCATTTAAGCACAATTTTTCCGATAATTTGGGGTTGAAAAATTTTTGGTAAATATTTTCAAGGAGAGTCACCATTTTAATTTTAATTTTTTCGAACGAAATTTTTATTTGATTTTATTGATATATTTTTTTTTGAAAAATACATAAAAAAATGAACGTTAAAAAAAAATTAATTATCACAATTTTCACAAATTTTACAAATTTTACAAAAAATTTATAATGATATTTCAATCCAAGATGACAGTTCAATCCAAGATAGGATTCAGTTTCAACGAAGATTGTTCCCACTACAATCTATATAGATTTAGTTACCATCTGTATATTTTTTCACTATAGATGGAACTAAGTTCCATCCGACATGGAAACCAGTTAAATCTTGTTTCTTCCGGGTAGTTTCGCTGAACTTTATCAAATAATGCGAATATTGTTCAAATCGGTCGAACCGTTCAAAATTTATGAAAGATTTACGTATACTGAAAAAAAATTAATAAATCAAGAGAAAAATTCGTGAACCACGAAAATAATTTTGAAAAGTTTAATTGCCTTGAATTCAAATGTGAAATTTTGTAGGATTAAGAATTCATTTTGCAGTGACTAAAAATAAAATCTCTAGTAACAAATCTGAAAACTAACTTTAGAGGTCGGTTCTGGAATTTTCCGCTTTATAAGTTTTGTCACGCGATGTCTCGCAAAGCAATCAACCAATTTTATATATTATCAAATTTTGGATGTATGAAAAATTTTCAAAAATTAGAAGAGCAAAATGACTTTTCATAGTTTTAGTAGATTTCATAGAACTCTAACTATTGCATTGGTCCTCATCGCGGAACTTTTGAAAAATTTTACTATTTATCGACTCAGCTCGTCATGGGGCATTCCATGCCAAATCGACTACTTTTGACTCCGACCCTTTTCGATTTTTCCGAAATTTTGATATTATTCTCTACCCTATTGAAAACAATTTTCAGAATTTTTTTACCCAACCAAAAAAAATTACGAGATATTTAAAAAAGACAGACTTTTTAAACTTTTTTCGAAAATTAACTTATTGGGATGTTTTTTTTTTAAATTTTTGTTTTTAAATGTACTTTTTAGAAAAAAAATAAAAATAATAATTCGGATTCATATTCAACGTTTTTTTTTTTTAATTTTGGAAAAAAAAGAAAATTTGGGGATGATTGACATTTTTGATTTACGATTAATTTTTTTTATAAAAAACTTCAGTATTTTCTGCGAATTTCCTGAACTTTTCAGAGTGGTATTTTTTTTTAAGTGTTTGTTTTTCATTATAACACTCTGAAAATTTTTCAGCAGATTTATAAAACTTCAAAATCCGAAAAAAGAAAATAAAAATAAAAATTAAAAGTGACAATCATCGATAAGATTTGATTATTTTCCAATAAAGTTAGATCAAAAATTAAAAGAAGCATTGAATTATTTTTTCGTATTTTTTTTTCCAAAACTACATGCAAAAACAAAAAAATGAGATTGTTGTTCGGTCAATTTGGGAGCAACGCATGAACTTTCAAGAATTTTGGGGCAATTGATTTAAAACAAAATTTATTTGTATTTATTTTCATTTTTTTTTTTTTGAGTAAGTGTGGCAATATTTTTCTAAGATCCAAATTTCATTCCGGTTTGGTGTCATAAAGTTGCCATAAAAATGTCCTAAATTATATCACGTTTAGGATCATAAGCTTATGACTCTTTTATGACAAATTTTTTCTTCACAGGTTGTTCAATAAACTTTAATTTGCAAACCTCGCTATCAATCTAAGCCAAAAATGACTTACTCTCTCTGTGGAATCTTATTCTTGCATTCATTTTCAAAATGATTATTTTAGTAGTTGTTGGATTTATTATGAAATCTACTTCTATTTCGAATGGTCTTTTTTAAATGTTTCTTTTGTTTCATTAACTAAAATTAATTTTTTGCCAAAACAAAGTTTTTCTATAATCTATGAATTAAATATGAAACAACAATGGAAGTGCATTCAGAACGTACAGTGTTCGAATCGAAGCTTAGATCAGAACATTTGTATTTTTTCTCCTCTGTTAACAGTAAAGTCAACGTTAGAATTATTTGAACTGTTATAGTTACTGATACAAAGTTAAAAACTGCACATTTGTATGCACTTAATTACATTTTTTTATTCATTGAAATTAATGGTCTATTTTTGGCTAAGACAGAGTCTTTTCTTGACATCCTCTGATGAAATTTTATCATCATTTGAAAAAATCTAATTTGTCGTTTTCTTTTATCCACCCAATTAGACATATATGGCCATATCAGGCCTTATATAGCTAGAGGTATATTGTTGTATCAGAAGATATTGTCATGTCAAGCCAGATATTCAGATCAGATTATGTATGGGCATATAAGGACAAATAAAAAATTATGTATGGACATGTCAGTCTACAGTAAAAATTTTTTCATAGGTAGTTTTACGGCCTATTATAGTATTATCATGATAAAAAATTATCCAATATTTTTATTCGGTATTTTATAAGACGCATCTTTGATCGCCTCAGACAATCTACATAAGTCATACACAGAAAAAAAATTCTTGAACCAAGAAAATTATAAGGAAGACTGAAGTAATTTTGGAGCAAGAAGAAATGTTCTTGGCTTAAAAAAATTTAACTTCGTTCAAAAAATTTTAACTTCATTTAAGAAATTTTCAGTCTTCCTTAAGATTTTCTTGATTCAAGAAAATTTACGCTTGACTCAAAACTTTTTTTCTTTCTGTGTATGAATACTTACCACATATGAAGTATATAAAACTAACTTACTTTATGTTGCGAATATTCACCCAAAAGGTTAAACCAATTCTTCTGGAAGATCTTCATTGAGATTTAAACTTAATTTTTTTTGTGATGGAGGAAAAGTGACATTCAAGTTGAGAAAAAATTAAAGATTTGCTGATGTAGAAAAGTTCATTGAGATCCCAAATTTTAAATATTTCTAGGTATCTAAAGTAAAATTTGAGAGAACAAATTTAATATTTAAATAATTGCGTTAATCTATCTAATCTTATCGGTTGCGGTATAATCATACTATGCCATAAAGAGAACGACTTGATTGGTTTATTCTGCAAGAAGCGTGAATTCTTCATGTGTCTTATATCAAAGATGTATTTATGCCATGAAAATTATCGAATACTATTTATCATTTGAAATAAAAAAATTTAATGGCCTAAAAAATAATTTTCAAGAAAATAATAAAATTTTTAATGAAAACATATTATGTAGATATATTTATTATCAGTAATTAATACTGAGTATTAAAAAAATATAAAACGTGTAAGTTTATATTTTTCTCTTGCCCAATAATGTAGCACGCAGCATTTACGTGGGTGACCTCAAATTACGTCACATCCGTCCCTATATCTGTATTAGCAGACTGCCCACAGCCCACAGCCTTGTCACGCTGTTGAGATAATAGATCCATTCGCATGGATCACCAACCAGGATTGGACGTGATTTAGACACTGAAATAAACCATTACAAGACAACATTCAGCTGTATTTAATACATTCAATAGGGGATGCTCTTTTTATTCTAACATTTTCGAGTTCTTTGATCTCAATTTCTATTCAATACAAAGCATTATTTTTTGTCTTCAAAAACCTTTTTATTAATCATTTTTTTTTATTTTGTATAAATCATTTAAACTGTTGATTCTGATATTTGTTGACAAAAGACAATTAACATTGTAATTATCATTATCATTAGTTTATACAATAATTTAAGAAGTAGATCGAGGTTATCAAGTTTGGTTGCAACCACTTACTTAGACCTTGGAGCTATGTGGTCACGCGTTTCCGAAGAAGATTGAATTATCGAATTACGTCGTCTAGCTACCACGTTATACGTATTATATATTGTACTATATATGTATGCTAGTTGTATATTTACACATATATTTTAAAAGTGAGAAAAAAGTAATTACGTAATTAAATGATTGTATGAATCAGACAGATCATCCCAACACTAAATTGTTAAATATAATCATAATCAATTATGATTAAGATTATAATTACATTTTTTAACATCATCATGGGAATTGATTATATTAATATCTATTCACATGATCATTATTTACATTTATATATATATATGTGAATATGATGATTTATGACTACGTGAATATGAAATAAATCTATCATAAGTATATGACTACGTATAAATGTGAGATTAAGTCTATAAAAACATTAATACTAGACATAGAGCAAAACTGAAACGTCAAAGCTACACAGAAAAAAAAATTTACTTGAATCAAGTAAATAATTTTGAATAATTTCATCTTCTTGGTTTGAGTTAAAAAATTCTTAAACTAAAAAATTTCACTTGGTATAAGTACATTTTATTTGATTTAAGAATTTTTTGTCTTGATTCAAGACAATGAGCTTCAATTTATAAATAGTTTTGAAAATTTGTAAAATTTGAGATAATTAATTTTTTTTTAAATTGTTCATTTTTTTGTGTATTTTTCAAAAATGCAATGCCACGCATGGATAGAAAATATTTAAGGAGCATTTAAGCACAATTTTTCCGATAATTTGGGGTTGAAAAATTTTTGGTAAATATTTTCAAGGAGAGTCACCATTTTAATTTTAATTTTTTCGAACGAAATTTTTATTTGATTTTATTGATATATTTTTTTTTGAAAAATACATAAAAAAATGAACGTTAAAAAAAAATTAATTATCACAATTTTCACAAATTTTACAAATTTTACAAAAAATTTATAATGATATTTCAATCCAAGATGACAGTTCAATCCAAGATAGGATTCAGTTTCAACGAAGATTGTTCCCACTACAATCTATATAGATTTAGTTACCATCTGTATATTTTTTCACTATAGATGGAACTAAGTTCCATCCGACATGGAAACCAGTTAAATCTTGTTTCTTCCGGGTAGTTTCGCTGAACTTTATCAAATAATGCGAATATTGTTCAAATCGGTCGAACCGTTCAAAATTTATGAAAGATTTACGTATACTGAAAAAAAATTAATAAATCAAGAGAAAAATTCGTGAACCACGAAAATAATTTTGAAAAGTTTAATTGCCTTGAATTCAAACGAAAAATTCTTGAATTAAGTAAAATTTACTTAAATCAAGAAAAATTTCTTAGTTGAAGAATTTTTCTGCTTGAATCAAGGAGATAAAGTTCTTCAAAACTATTTACTTGATTCAAGTTAACCAATCACTTCCCAGTTTTTGAAAATCATTGACTTCCATAGCGGTAATTTAATAAAGCTGGGGATGTTGCCAAAAATGAATAACAATAGAGAGAAACATTATGTTTATTTTAAAATGATGACTTTTCATTGTTATTAAGATTGTTTTTATTCTCTGAAACTGCTTAATACTCGAACAGATAGAATACAGGTTAACAAAGGCAATTGTAATGATTAGAAGTGGGTAAAACAGCTCGTGTTTCGTATGCATCAAGCTGTGCATCAAATCGTGAAAATTACACCACTCATTATTCTGTTGGTTAAAATGAGTGATTATAGGATTATACATATTATTAAAGAATGTCTTATGTACATTAATTTAAACGTTGTTAAGTTTATGAGTGCGGCAAATATAAAATTTTATTTTTTTCATTCCTTTTTTTTATTATTTCTTTTTTAATAATAAATTCTCTACAATTTTTATTTTTTAATCCCAGTTTATGGACTACCATGGGTCATAGAAAAGCACGCGAAATACTCTATTTAGATTTAAATAATATTAAATAAGAAGAAATGTGAAGAAAATATACAACAGTAATCAAATGATAAATTTTCTTCTTTTTAATCAGATACATAGTTTATCAAATAATAATAATCATTAATTATAACTATGCAGATGAATGATTCAAATAAATTTTTTATCTAAGTCTATTATAATTGTAAAAGTATAAAATCATAGCATACATACTAAGAAATTAATTAATAATAAAATTGTACTGAAATTTATAGTTAAAAGTTATAATAAACTAATCTGATTAAGTTAATTAATATAATAATATGATAAATCGCGCTTATGGTCGCAAGGCCAGTGGATCCGTTCCCGACAGCCATGAGATTTAAAATATATTTACGTTTAGAGTATTCATCAGGTCTTTGTTGTAACAAATCGATTGAAATGTCTACTTAACAATAAAACTCATATTTTACAACTATAATCTTAATTAAAGTTCTATCTTACCATTGCCTATCTGCTACTCTCGAAGAACGTGTGCTCTGGGTCATCAACTTCTGTTTGGCTATGGTAATTGATGCATTATCTGCTATTCCTATCCGATAAAGGTAATACTCAAATTTGCCATATTGAAGAGTTGAATCACTAATTTTGCCAAGTAGAAATTACGTACGATGAGTATGGAGTCCTGCCACTTCTTCTCGGTAGGTCCTAACTTGGCTGTCTTCTTTCTAAGAGTATTTACAACTGAATTGTGACTGTCTGCTTGGCTTTGCGTACAACCGGGCAAAGCCAAGCAGACAGTCACAATTCAGTTGTAAATACTCTTAGAAAGAAGACAGCCAAGTTAGGACCTACCGAGAAGAAGTGGCAGGACTCCATACTCATCGTACGTAATTTCTACTTGGCAAAATTAGTGATTCAACTCTTCAATATGGCAAATTTGAGTATTACCTTTATCGGATAGGAATAGCAGATAATGCATCAATTACCATAGCCAAACAGAAGTTGATGACCCAGAGCACACGTTCTTCGAGAGTAGCAGATAGGCAATGGTAAGATAGAACTTAATGGCAGTTTTCTTAACTTCCCCCGAAGAAAATTGAAAATTTTCAAAAATCAGAAAGTTATTGGTTTTACCCCGTTTTGCAAAAATCGAGTTTTCATCAGATCTTGACGTGTGTGTGTGTGTGTGTGTAAACGTCTCATAACTTTTGAACGGCTTGGCCGATTTGATCGCGGTTAATGTCATTTGAAAGGGCTTGACCAAACTTAGATTTTGAATACAATTGGGACCGATTCCGACCGTTAGATTTTGAGGAATCTTGAAAAAACTACAAAAAAAAATTTTTTCAAATCAAGTTTTTTTTTAATAACTTTTAAACAGCTTGATCGATTAATTCTAAAAACTGATCAGCTCTCAAAAAACCACGTCGATTGCCACCAAGCCGGTCAAAATCAGTTGATTCGTTCGTGAGTTATCGTTGACGAAAGAAATCGAATAAAAGCATTTTTTTTCGAATTACACCGAAACTTCTGATCTTATCAATTTGTGTTTAAAAATGTATGATAGAATTTGAAAAACTGCGTCGAATGCCGCCAACTGCATGAAAATCGGTTCATTCATTCAAAAGTTA
This sequence comes from Cotesia vestalis, assembly GCA_000956155.1. Classification (NCBI taxonomy): domain Eukaryota; kingdom Metazoa; phylum Arthropoda; class Insecta; order Hymenoptera; family Braconidae; genus Cotesia; species Cotesia vestalis. Next base: position 11,261 of record JZSA01004486.1, on the reverse strand, counting down.
TTGCGGTTTGAAAATTCAAAAAATAGTGTTTTATTAAACTTCTATCAGACTTTTGAGCTCGGAGAGCTCAAAACTACATGAAAATCATATTTTTGAGCTCTTTGAGTTCAAAAACGTAATAAGCGCAATTTTGAGCGCTTAATTACGAAAGTAGCGGGAAGTTGCAGGGGTGGCTTTCAGGGTCAACCGTTTTCCAAATTTCTTTATTTTAATACTATTTTAAGTCAAGAAAATTAGATCTTATGAAAAATTATTTCTTTCTGAGCAAGAAAATTGTTTTCGAGAATTTCTTTGTCTTGAATTAAGCGAAAAAATTAATCAACTAAGTTAGATTTTGTTATTCCAGGAAAAATGATTTTTTAAAGTTGATATTCTTGGTTCAAAGTTTCTTCTCTCTCTGTAGTAAATCTGGGGCTGAGTAAGTTGAGGTTATAAAAATAAAAAATGAATTAATTGGTTAAATTACTTAACAAAAAATAAAATATTGCGCGTATCTCTCAAGGACAACACCAAATGGCTTTCAGGTACGGAAGTAGGTGGGTCAATGCACGAGAAATGCGCTTTAGCTTTAATTTTAATGCGAGCAAAAGAAATTTCTATTGAAATGACAGCGAAGACAAAGAAGAAAATGATTTAATTGAAAATTGAAATTATTAACAAAAACGGTAATAAAATTTGATAATAGAAAGAAAAATAGTTGTAATGCTGAAAAATATGTTGAAAAATCGTTTACATCTGATTCACGATTCAACCATAATCCATAAAATTTATTTCAGCCTGAAATTTTCAGTAATTGTGCATTTTGTTGGTTATTTTTTAGCGCATGTCGCATGCGTCAATAAAATAAAGCGCATGCGCGTTGATACGGTAGCCAAAAAATTTAGCGATCCATGTGTGTCCTCTTGAGATCGTTCTATCTAACTATGATATATCTACACTTTTACTTAATCTATAGCTTGTCTACGTAGACGCGGGACGACACAAAAAATAACAGTCATATGGAGGCAGTTGACTGTCATTTATATCTTGCCTTTACTCTTTATTTATCTCACTCTTTCACTCGTTTTATCTCTGTACTTCTCACTTTCATTATCGATGATTATTATTATTATTATTTTAACAGTGTCCTTTGAATTGTCATTGTCGTCCCGACAATTTGCGCTCAATTGACTTCAACCTCAAAATAACTTCTCTATTGAAAAGTACTTGCGCTCTAAATTATTCAATGTAACGTTTATTTTAGTTATATTTTTGGCAATTATGTACAAGTGGGGTTCCATCTATTTTTAGCTATTAAAAATCGGAAATTTTTTGTACTTCTATTTCTTCTCCGTTTAACGAATCAAAAAAATAGAATTTCTTAAAAATTTTTAGCATTAAAATTTGAATTCGAAATCCGAAAATTAAAAGCAAAGTAATTATTTTTCATTTTACGCATCAATAGACAATTAAAAAAAAATTTCCGGTGGTATATTTTCAAATTCGATAGTTATTATTTTAAATGTATGAAAATTGTCAAAACGCAAAAAAATATAATGCTGAAGTTAGCCGTCAGCTGTCAATTTTAAAAATTTTAATAACAAGTCAATTACAATAAAAAAATGGTTCTAAAAACTTTCACTTGTAATTTTTATTAATTTTCACATGTGAAACTTTTTAATTAATTTTTTTTTTAATAATTGCATTATTATAAAATGTTAAAATAATTTTTAATGTCTGCCAACTTCAGTGTCATAAAAAAATGACATTTTTTTTGTTTTACTTTCGATGCGCAAGAAGAATAAAATATGAAAACTTTAAAAAATTAATAAAAATGGAGTTAGCCGACATCTAAAAATTTTTAGAATTTTGTTTTTTTTATTGATATTATTACAAAAAAATAAAAAAAAAATTTGCACATGAAAAAAACTTTAAAAACTACAAGTGCAATTTTTTAGAAATATATTTTTAGTTGTAATTTAATTAATAAAAAAAAATCAAAAAATTTCAGACGTCTGCTAACTTTAGTCTCATAAAAATTAATGCATAAGTTAAAATTTGTTGATCAATAATAGAATTTTTTAATTTCGGACTTTTAAAATTCTTTTTCTGTTGTTAAGTTGAAATTTTTATCGTCAATTTAGCAAAAATGGCTAGTAAATCACCCGAGTCTTCAATTTCTTCCAATTCAAAATAAATGAAACCCTACTTCTACAAAATTATAATTTCTTCCATTACAGATACTTGCCACTTGTCACAAACATATTTTTAAAAATTAGTTGTGTTAGGTATTCTAAATTTTTTAATAGGAAACTCTTTATATTATAAAACATTAATTATTTAATTATTTGCAAAAAAAAAAATTCAACTGCTATGCAAGATTTTAATACCTAACTTTAATTTCCCTATAAAATGTTAAATTATTTAAAAATGATCGATTTTAGGCACTAAGTGTATGTAAAAAATGTATTTCCTACAAAAAGTTTAGACTGCCTCGCGCCCAGCTTAGGCATGACAAGTATTTATTACTTTGACAAACAATTTTATTTCCATAATTTAAGATTAGCCTTTATTAATTAATACAATACAAGTAATCATTAATGGATAAACTTTAGAGTAACATAACTTGAGAAAAAAAAAACCGTAAAATCTGTTTCGCAAAGTATCGAGACCACGCAGACTAGTACAAATTGAAACATTATAATATCTTAAACTTTATAAATGTTTTAATTTTTATTTAAAAATTCATATCTTCACTTTTCAATCATCAAGTATGATACAACGGCAATGACCGACTACTAATCGAACGTTGAATAAGATTTTTAATTCACTTTAAAAACACACACTTACTCTCAGAGCCTTTCATTAATCATTAATCATTACCACCATCATTAATCGTTATCATCTTCATAATCATCAACTTATTAATTATAATAATTATTAATATTAATATTATTTTTATTATTTTATAATCATCGTCTCGTCGTTGGTTAATACGCTACAGCCTACAATTAATTATGATTTACAATTATCAAATAATTAATTCAATTATTAGAATTACTTTAGAATATTGGTACTCTGTGTGTCACCTTCACATCTTACTATTCATAATTTTAATCATTCATTATTTTAAATAATATAATCACATTCTCACGATAATCATATCTATTTCATTCTTCTTCTTCTTCTTCTATTAATGAGCTTACATACAGCGTTATCGACGTTTACATTATTTGTCGATACATATTTTATTTAATTATTTATTTACCTCAAAGTATAGTTGAATCGTGAGTAGAGCCCTATTTAAACCATTGTTTATTTATTTAATTACATTCATAATTATATTAAGTTTCTTCTTTAATTATTAATTATTTATCCATGTATTATGCATATATACACAAGTTATGTATATATACACATATACATATATGTGTATGTGTTTGTACTATAACAAAAGTATAAGATATTGATAAATAACTCGATGACAAATTTTTTAAATTATAATATAATATTTAACAATTTTTTATTTATTTTATTTAATTATCTAATTATTTATTCATTAATTTTTTTATTTATTCTTTTTTTCTGAACAAAAAAAATTCATGTGTCGCGTTTCTTCTAATACCAAAGATGCTCGAAACTAATCTTACAATTTTAAAAATTTTTTTTTAAATGTATACAAATACACAAATAAATCAAAATTGTGTTTTATATTTTTTTATAATTGCTACATTTATTTTTGACCATAAAAATTTACGAATTTTTTTTCACGATATTATATTTGAGAATATGAATTTATAAACGTGAAAAATACATATATTAACTTGAAATAATAACTAAATTTTCTCTAAACAATCGCATATTTTTTTTTTTAATTTTATTATGAAGGAAATTATTTGAAAAAATTGAATTTTAAACATTTCTTCTTTTCAAATTAATGTGTTTATAATAAATTTTGAGAAATAAATATGCGATTGTTAAAAAAAAATTTAATCATGGTAATTTTTCAATTTTTTATAGTCAAAAATAGGTTTAGCTTCAATTCTAATCCATTTACATTTAGGTTTAACATTAATAGTTTAGTAACTTGATGCAGAAGAATAATTAAAGTCTAATTTTCAAAAAACGAACAAATTTGAATAAAAAAGTATTAAAAGAAGAAATAATTTACTTAAAAATTTAAAATTTTTAACACATTTTTATGACTTTCATTTATGTACATGAACTTATTGATTAAATTACACTCTTAACATGAGCTTCAAAATTAAAAAACAAATAATGAAAAAATTTGTTTAAGATTGTAAAACAATTTTTTTTCACGCCTCAATATGCAGAGCTTAGGTATAATATTCTTTTCTTCAATATTATCTCGAAATCTTCCGAACATTTGGTATTGAAAACACGACATGATTTTTCATGATTAATTTGTAATATCAAATAAAGTACTAAGGAACAAATTATTTTTACACGTGTATTGAAACAAAGATTTGAAAATCGGACGATATTTTCCATATACGTTTTGTCAACAAATACAAAATTTCATTATCGAACTAAAAAAATCAACGTTCTAGTGTAAAATTTTCAAAAATTTCAATCCAATGTTCCAACTGATATATTTACAAAAAACAATATTTTCTAATTCAAACTCTTCCAACACCCAAGCTATTTAAATTTAGATTACATTGAAACACTTATATTTTTAATAGAAAATTAAATTTAACTAAAAAGTAAATGTTTTATAAAATTATTCAAATTACACTATTTTACAAGAAATCTTTTACAAAAAATGACAACGAGTTATAGAAAAACATTTATATATGTAGTGAATTTTGACCGAATTTCTCTTAAAATAATGTAAATTAATTACTTTGACAAAACACTTACAATATTTGGTAAATAAAATAATCTAAAAAAAAAACAAGTGATATCTAAACAAATAGTTAAAGCGTACGAAGCGTTTGAATGAAAAAAAATGATTTATTTTTTCGTTTTATATTTTAATATAAGGATATATTTATTCATTAACGATGGTAGTCAATAATAAATCAACAAGAGTCATCCACATTATAATAATTATTTAAAATACATTGTGTATTAAATAATTATCTTTACGTTGCTTAAGAAAAATTATTGTGCCGATAATATGTTGGGTTGCTAGCGAAACCCTAAATAGGCAGTGCAGTACAAGAACTTTTTTGAGTTCTTAAGCAATCTCGAGGCAAGCTTCGGCCTAATATCACGTTTCGAGTCCATTGCTCATCGAATTAATTACTTTGTCTTTTATTTTATTTTATTTTAATTATTAGTTTCTCTTTTTATTTTTTTAAACTTTTCTTCTGTGATAATTTTACATACGTATTATATAATAAAGTTAACTCCGTTAGGTGTACGCACATGTTTTTTTTTTTTATAAATTTCTTTGGCGTGTGTTTTTCCCACAGCCATTTTCAGATTTTTATTTGCGCTTAAATGTTTACGTTGAGCCGCCGAAAACACTTGGCACGCAATACAAAAAATTTTACCATTTGTTTTTAGTTTATTTTTATTTTTATTTTATTTCATTTTTTTTTTTATATTATTACTAATATATCAAAAAGACCGCTACTTAATATCATATCACTATGTCACAATAAATTTAAGTGCAAATCGATTTTACAATTATAATTAATAAAGAAAATAAAATAATTATCATTCGTTAATTAATCCAGCAAATGTATTTTTTAAATTTTATGATTGTAAAAAAAATTTATAAATTTTTTTAAATTCTATTGACGTTAAATTATTGTTTACTTTTAAAGTAAGTTTGTTATTTTTATTTATAAGATTACTTTATGAGTTATTTTCGATTAATTTACATTTTTAAATTATAATTATTAATTAAGTAAAAAAAATATTTAAGAATTTATATCATTTAAACTTAAGAATAACTTTCAGTATATGTTAACTAATTTTTATTATTACTTTTACCTAAATTAACATTAAAAGTTTGGTAATTGTTTAGATGTTTTCGTCAATTTTTGATCGTTAATTCGAATAATTTTTTTTTTTAACCGATAAATGTAAACGATCGATTAACTTATAAATTAATTTTTGTTAGTATTTTTTTCTTATTTTCTTTTATAATAAATTGATCTTTACGTAGGTTATTTGATGTCAAATTAATGACTTTTCAAATAATTTTTTTGAAAAAATTCAAGAGAAAAATTTTTCAAAAAAAATTTAAGTATTATAGTTTATAAAAAAAATTTTAATCGACCAAAAGTTATTAAAAATTGAAAAAAAAAAAATTTTTTTTTTACACCGATATCGCAGCAAATTATTTTATGATAAATTTCAAGAAATTTATAAAAAATTCACAATTAATTATATTTTTAAACATTATTAGTTAAAACTTAAAAATCTCTCATTTAAAATCGTTCACAATTTCGGGATTTTTAAAAATTACAACTCTAGAAAATTTTTAAACAGTTATTCGCTTTTTTTTTTTAACACGATGCTTTTCTCATTATTTTAAAATTGAATAATATTAAAGATTTTTTAGATTCTTATAACAAATTAATTATGATAAAAAATATTTTTTACAGAAAAAAAAATTCACTTGAATCAAGTAAATAATTTTGAAGAATATAATCTTCTTGGCTTGATTTAAAAAATTCTTAAACTAAGAAATTTCACTTGATTTAAGTACATTTTATTTGATTTAAGAATTTTTTGTCTTGATTCAAAACAATGAGCTTCTTCAAAATTATTTTCTTTGTTCAAGAATTTTACTCTTGATTCAAGTTAATTTTTTTTTTTCAGTTTACCAGTGGAATTTTTTCATGATAATATTTTCAAATTTTAATAAGAAATGAGGTTCCATTTTCTTGGCCTTCAACTATCTCTATCTTTATTTCACAATTACTTCTCAGAAATCAAAAGTTAATCTGACATAAAATTACCTAAATATATTTTCATTAATTTTCAACCACACTTCCATCATTTCAAGTAAAAACATTAAATAAAAATGTTCATCTTTTGAGATCATTATCATTATCTTCTATAATTATTCATCTGAGTATTATAAAACTGAGTATTTGTCAGAATTTGTTTACGTATGAATAGAAGTATCTATTTATTAATCAATAAATCAAAGATTACAAATAATTTTTACAATTTATAATAAAAAGAAAGTCAACATCCAAACAATCACCAAAAGTTTTTGTACAACGGTGAATAATTACAATTAAATTAATTAATTTAACAGAAACATACTTATCAATCTCAAGTTACACAAACTTAGTAGCAAACAATTAAAAATTAAGTAAATAAATAATTTGACAATAAAAATAAACGATATATCTTAATAAAGTGAATACTTTAGGTGTGTGAAGCATTTCAATATTAGCAACCTATTTAAAACTCTACAGTAGCGAAAAATTAATATTTTCCATTTAAAGTATTTAAAGTACCTTCTGCCCACTAAAGTGTTTTCATTTAATCACACCATTAATAAAACCTTTTACTCGAACAACCGAAACAATACAATCAATAGTACTTAATATCAAAGCAAAAAGATAATTATTTATCAGCAAGCACTCTCTAACTGGGCACTTCGTTTCCTTCTGGCCTGTCTCTGTCTAAACTGATGAAACTCAGCCTTCATAGCCTGGACCCTAGCCTCAATGCTGTCCCTAGAGTACCTCGATGGTTGGTGATGGGTGGTGGTGGTGGTGTGAACCTGGTGAATCGGCAGCTGGATGTGAATGTGGTGAACAGGCGGTCGTTCTTCCCTTGTAGGAGTTGACGCTGAAGTTGGCGTGGGAGTGCAAGAAACAGGATCAAATTCTTAGTGTCCGTCCACACTACCAACATCTACCGCCGGATGACCATGAGGAATTTTAACCGGCTGGTCTTGGAGTTCGAGCCATCGGCCCAGCAGTGGTGGGGGTGGCGGTCGATAAGGCGGAGGTCGCCATTCAGCAACAGTACTGCCACTTCGTGAGCTTTGATTCTGTTGCGAAGTATTTTTGCTACCAAAACCGGAACTGCTCGAGCGACTCTCCGGTGAGGTTTCTGACAAATGGAGATCTGGAGACGCTGCTAATTCTGGAGCAGATCGCGCGTGTTTGGCATGACGAGGAGGCAGTCTAGCACGTGGTCTACCAGCAGTTTGAGGCGGGGATGAAGTTGCCAAAGGATGCACTGGAATAAATCGTTGGGACTCTGCGTGGATTGCTTTCAGTGATGGCAATTCTTGGCTGTAGCGTTGATGGAGGTGTCTTAGCTGCTGGTGGTAGCCTGGAGGAGTTGGGAAAGATCGCTCCACTGAAGATGGCTGTCGGACTGAGCTCAAATCGCTGAGGTACATGGTCGTTGTCGGGCTCCAGGGAACAGAAACTGGAGCGTTTGGGGAACTGGCGAAGAACCCAGGGGATATGGTGCAGATTGTTGGCATTGGTTGCATCAGCGGATTGGTGATGCCGAGGTACGCTGACGGAGGCATGCTCACTGAAACTCCACTGCCGTCGGAGCGCAGGCTCATTTGGCTCGTACCCACCAGAGGACGTCGCCAGGATGATTTCAGGCGGCTTGATTTTGGAAGGAAACCACCGTCGTCGCTGCTAGATGCATCGAGGATGCTGTTGTTTGCTGAACTGAGCACGGAATCTGCGATTACAAAACGGCCGTCTGCTGCTCGGGATATCTTGCTGAGAGGCCGGCACCGATAAGTGTCCGGGCTGTCTGCGGCCAAGATCTCTCGGAGAAGATTCAAACCTGGTACTCGGCTTTTTCTAGATCTATACAAAATTATTTTCTGATTAGTTTTCGTTGGAAATAAACTTTTACGATTTAGCGAGACATTCAGATGATAAGATGTTTTGTTTGTTGATATTATCTAATTGAATTTTCATTGTACAATATTTGATTATTCTAAAAATTATATTTTCTTTTCAAGTTCTTGCTTAGAAAACAGAGAAAACTACAATATTATTCAATTATACGATGAAAGAAGAAATTGATCACTTAAAATAATATGCATTTTTTTTATTTTTGAGTAACAAGAAAATTTAATTGTTTTTATGTATTCTAGAAATTATTTTCTGAGATATAATAGAACTTGGATCAAAATTTGCTCGCCTTAGATCCTTCAATTTTTTTATTTTTCACCCAACAACGTTAATTATTTAAAATTTTTAATTACTAACAATTACCCGGAATTTTCTTAATCAAGACTAATTTATTACAGTTTCTTTAACTTAATTCAAATTTTTGGAACGTTGACAAATTTTTAAATAAATTAACACTATTGTTCAATAACTTGATATAGAAGCTCATTTTTCTTTGAATTATATAATGATACTGAAATTAGCAGACGTCTAAAAATTTTTGATTTTTTTTATTAATCAAATTACAACTAAAAAAATATTTCTAAAAAATTGCACTTACAGTTTTTCAAGTGTTTTAAATGTGACATTTTTTTTTAATCGTTTAATTGAAATTTTTTCAATAAAAAATTTCTAAAAATTTTGAAATGTCGGCTAACTTCATTTTCATGAATTATATTATTTTCAAAAGTTTTTGTAAGCACCGCAAAAAGATCTTAATCAAATTTATTTGATTCTCAACCAAATTTTTTTAGTTTCCCAATTAAGTTATAAGAATAATTTGTATGCTTAAAATATCAAAACAACCGCGTCAAGTGATCAATTAATCTTTTTTTTTCGCGCCACAAATATTTTTTATTAAACAAAGAAATTATTTTTCTTTTAAAAATAAAGCAATCAAAATTGTTATAATATTTTTCAATTATTTAAGAAATTTTTTAATAATTTTATAGCTTAAGTATTTTTTCAGAATTTTTATCAAAGCCGAAATGTAAAAATAAATTGAAAAAATAATTTATCATGCATGAGCTTCAAACAAAAATTCTGAAATGAATTTATTAAATGTACAATGAAATTATTTTGTAAATTTTTTAAGTAAAAATAATTTTTGGTTTTTTTTAATCATTAACATACAATAATATAAATTGTTGATTCAGTAGAAAATGAATTTGTCTCATCAATTAATGTCTCACTATATCGTAATGACAAATACGTGCAACGACGTAATAATAAACACAAATAAACAAGAACAGCAACAATTAATTATGTTAATTAAAATTCATAAATTTGATCAACTCGAATTTAGGATGCAGGCGGGGTAGCATGCACATGCGCATTCTTGTGCAAAATTGGTCGTGAAATGTGAGGAATTTTCAGTGGTGGCAGTGAATGGATTTTTTTTAATCCCTCAAATGATCTTTTTTTTTTTAATTTCCAATTTTATCATTCAATTATTTATTTTTTTTTTGTGAAGTTTTTTTTTCTTTAATTTTTTTTTTTTTTTATTTATATTAAACATTAATTATTTTTATTTATTTCGTGGTAGCAATTGTGGACTTTTTACAAGGTGCACCGTATATTGTCACCTTTTTTCCTCCTTCGGGTCCGGCGCAGCAGGGAAAGATCGGGGAGAGAGAAGTTTTTGTAACACAACGATTACATTCACAAAAAAATAATTGTGATACTAATAATAATATAGTAAAAATAATAATAGCAGTAATAATTAGATCAATAATAATAATAATTATAATTATAATTATAATGGCAGTATTAATAAATAGATTACTAAATTCTAAAATAATTAAAAATTACATTATCTAGGCGGTGATATTAGGGAGCAAATAGATGTGATGTGATCCACATTTTATTTTAAAATACAAATGTTATTTTTAATAGTGTACGAGTTTTTTAATGTGCGTCGCTTTATAAAGAGGAAAACACATATTTATAGTAAGGATTTTTGTAATAAACAATATTAACACTGTTATGTGAGTTAACTTTAAGCGATTAGTTGAGAAAGTGTAAAAACAAAAGTATTCTCATTTATAATTATTTTATAGTCGTAGATAATTATTTTGATTGTTAGATTTTAGAAAAAAAATTTTGTAAAAGTGTCCAAGATTAATAAATAATCTGTCTTGATTCAAGAGAAATAGTCTTTCTTAAAAAGTTCACCAGTTGTCGTGTTTCAAGAATTTCTTGTCTTAAATTTCGTCATCTTGGCTTAAGACACCAATATCTTAGGTCAGTAATTATTATTACCTGATTCAGAAATATCGCGTTGCTGATGCCATAAGGGCGTATAAAAATTATGCGTCCTTATGGCACCCCGGAACCATAAGGACGTATAATAAAAATCCTATTTTTTTTTCGTAGTCCAAAAAAAATTTTTAGTTTGGAGAAAATTTTTTTTTT
>JZSA01004484.1:0-43917 GCA_000956155.1 Cotesia vestalis | reverse complement strand
AAGGGTCTTTTTTTTTTTTTTTTTTTTTTTTTTTTTTTTCTAATAATGATAGTTATGCTAAATTTTTCCATGTCGAATCAATATCGAAATTGAATAACAATTCTTCGTGAATTTTGTGTCAAACTGAGATAAATAATGCATAAGTTTTTTGATTTGTATCTTTTTGACTGTAGAGTGAGTTAAATTTATTAACAAACGTCACAAGTAACAATGCACTGGAAACTATCGAACAACATAGCTATCAACACTGTACTTGAATTAAAATCTAATCAGAATTAGTTTTTTCTAGAAACTTGACTTTAATTTTTGCCTTCAAAAGCTCAAAAATTTGTTATTTATATCACATAATTATTGAGCGCAAAAGAAAATTACTGTAAAGAAACTGTGGTGAGCAACCTGGACAATTTTTACGGATTATACCAAAAGCCTATGCACAATTGCTTATTGATCAGCTGATACAAACGATTACAAATTGCTCAATAACATGTAGAGAAGGATTGCATGTTCATGTACTGCTTATATATCAAAAGCACAATCAATTTCTCTTTACTAATTTCACAATGATTGTACGCAGCAATTGAACCTACAATTATTATTTGAAACAATTGATCCATAAGCATTGATGCAGTAGGCAATTGTACTGATACCGTTTGATATAATCGGCTGGATATGAACGCAATGTCTTTGTACGTAAAATTTTTTTATCAATGTAACTAAAAATCGAAATATAATTTTTACAAGTTATTCTTGAAGTTCAAAGAATTCTTAAATCGAAATTTATTCGACAAAGTGCCATTTTAATTGATTCAAATTGCATAAGCGTTTGGATTAACAGTAAATTATCATTTTTTACTCGAAATAACTGACGTTCTAAAGGAAATTTTTACTCTTCTTATATTTAGCATTGATAAAACTTCGAACAACTTTAAAAGCTTTTGAAACCATAAATTCCATCCAGACTAACTGATTATTTTAAATCGTTTCCGTTTAATCTCCCCAACAATTCTTCAGTCGAAGCGTTGCATTGAGATTTATTCTATCGCAAATCCATTATAATCTCAACAATATATTTAGCGCACATTTACCATTAATTAACTAAATTAGCCAACTAAACTATACCATACATCTCAACAACAAATTAAACTTTACATCCTTTACTCCATTTTACCACCATGTTCACTATAGCTACTGACATATATTGTACACGATTTATGATAATGAATTCTAGCAATAAACTAGTGATTGCACAAGTTCGACACATATCATTAAAACAGAAAGTACACTGATAGAAAAACTCTCTTGATCCAAGAACTTATCTTGAAGAAAACCGAAAATTTCTTATCTTGAATCTTGTAATCTTGGCTCAATAGACCATTGTATTCGTTCGATAACTAGATCCACTTTATTTAAAAGCTTATTATCTTCAATCGATACCATAACATTTTTCATCCAAGAATAATTTTCGAAAACTAACAATTATTTTTTTTTCTTTTATGAATTTTATATGATCCCTTAAAAAATTAGTTTTTGGTATTTTATAAAAATATATTTCAATCGTGCAGAATAAATTGATTCATTAAAAATTTTATACGTAGTTTAGATTTTAAAATAATTAATTTATTTTAAAGTTATATATATAACTTCAAAATAAATTTGTCATAAAATCATTACAATTTTCTTATAAAAATGAAGGAAAAACCTATAATCTGAATTTCGCGATTTTTTTTATAAGGTTAATGCAGATTCTAGATTATGTAGAAGTTTTATATCGTTCTTCTATTCAATTTTTCTATAGTTGAAGTGCTTATACAAAATTATCAGTTTCTATCGAAAAATATTATTAAATATTTTACGTTATTACGTTTATTTACAAAAAACTTTTACATAATCTACAACCCGCGATTCGAGTATGAACAAAATTCTATAAAATTTCGATCATTTTTTTTTTTTTTCATATTTTTCAGAAAATTATAATGATTTTATATGAAATTCATTATGAAGCAATACTGTTTCTAAAATCAAAATTTTATATAAAATATACAATATTTTAATCCTCGAGAAAGAAATTCTTGGACAAAGTACAGATGTATCTCATTCTAAAGAATTCGAGAGTTAATTTCCTGAATATTTTGAAATATCAATATTAAATTGAAGAAAAAATTTTTCTTGAATCAAGCGTTTTTCTCAATGCATAAATAGCAATACTGATAATAATAAAAAAGGGAAATGTGGCCAAAATAACAAATGTTGATAAATATATGACCACATATTAAAATTGATAAAAAAAAAAACTAAAAAATCTATGTACTCCCTAGGCCGCCGAGCGAAGATAAGCTCTGGGTACTGACTGGAAGAACTAATGAGTCCTAGTTTTGCCTGTATTGCCTGAATGTTCATCTGACATCTATAGTTCGAGTTATCACTCATGACAATCATCTCATGACTAAGTAGTAGACAGTAGGTATCGATGGTAGATTAGTAGGTCCTATTAATTAGCAGAGGTAGTAAACATTGCAGAGCGGAGTGTTGATAATAATTTAATATATCTTTTATCTTTTCTTAGTTCGTCCGTACATTGTTCATTAGTTATGCACTCTATCATTGAATAGTTAAACAAAATCAGTCAATAAATCAATTGGTCGGTCATGCTAGATGGTAAATCACTGTAAGGTGGTGTGACTGCGTTTATCTGCGGTCCGGGTTGAAACTTTAATTGGTCTGGTTAGCGGAGATTGGGCTTACTGTTCCGCCTCTCTATGATAAACACGCTCTCGTAATCTCGATTATCGAGATGTAGTGCATGGTGGTCACGGTCACGATTCGAGGGTGCCTCGTGGACCTGCTCCGAGGTGACTGTCACGGGGGTTACTTGCGTAGGAAGTGGTTGATGATGAGGTTGTGGTTGCGGGTTCAACGGGCTGCAACGGGTCAGCGTCGACACTGACTCGCCGCACGCGTTTAAGTTTGTCGACCTACAGAACATACAGAGGACAAGGAGACCATCCACGTTATTCATTTTTCGGCTTGGTTTTTTTTTTCTTTTTTTCTTAAAATACGGAAAAATATTATTTTTTTTTATTGTAGCGAGAGTTTTAATTGTTGATGCTAATTATTCGATCAAAACTTTCTATCATTGTTGTGCTTTTCGCCGGAGGTTCAATCACTGCAGGAATTTATTAAGAGTTATTACATTCAATGGTAAAAAATCCAAACGAGAAAATAAAATTGTTTCTTTTTTTTTTTTTTGTGTTATGATATTAATTTGCGCAGATTTTATTTAAAATTTATGCATAAATGCACGAAAATGTTAATACGTTTTGTGAATAGTTTTGAATATTCAAAAAAATCAATCTACTGTATATAACGTAATACATAATTGAATGAGTCGATTTTGTTCGCATGCCTGCTATTTTGTTATACTACAAACTTTGTTTATTTCAAAATAAGATTTTTTATTTAATTTAAAGTTTCAAAGTTTCTTCAATTTGTAAGTTAACGATAAGTTGATGTTCTTTATGATTATTTTCCAGAGGCGCAACAGTATCTTACGCCAAGTGCGCGTTCAAAGATAAAAATTTACTTGCACTTGGTTTTACACTGTACTTGGGTTATCATTGTGCTTTTAATAAAAGTATTCCCGAGTCGAAATTTAAATCGTAGATTCAAAGTATTGAACGTTCAATTTGTAGGTTGAGCGTATTAGACGTTGAAAACGTAAGATCAACATACTGAACGTTAAAATCGTCATTTGAACGTAATGGGAGTTAAAAACGTATGTTGAACGTACCCAATGTAATATAAATGTGAAGAGAACCGATAATTGGTGAAAATAAGTAATATTAAAACTACTCAAATAACTACACATATTTGAAACGTAAACAGACAAAAAAAATTTGTTTTTCAGTTTTGTTACGGAGATTTTACATTTCTTAGCTTAAATTTACTATTTTTTTTTGACGGAAATGCTTTTTCGAAATTTTTTACCCTCGGAATGGTTTCTAAAATGATGTATAATTTTATGAAATATCATTCATACGATTTTATACCAAAAATGACCTCATAAATCTGTATATAAAATAATAACTTTTTATACAATTTTATAAAATTTTGTATCACTGGATTTTTACGAAAAAAAAATTAAAATTTTTAACGTCCCGCTAAGAAAATTAAAAATGTGTAGTTATTTGAGTAGTTTTAATGTAACTATTTTCACCCATTATTGGGTCTTATCACATTTATAATACGTTGGGTACGTTCAACATACGTTTTTAACGTCCATTACGTTCAAACGGTTCAAATGACGATTTTAACGTTCAATACGTTGATCCTACGTTTTCAACGTCTAATACGATCAACCTACGATTTGAACGTTCAATACGTTGAATATACGATTTAAATTTCGACTCGGGAATTGTTAAACATTTATTAAATAATTTAATGTACTAGTATCTCAAATTTAACTTCCTAAGTAATAATGATAAAAAATATGTATAATACAAATTTTCATTGTCTGAAAATTGTCTCTTTGCGGCTTAATGACGTATAACTATTTTTACCGTGATAAAAAACGCTTGAAACAAAAAATTTGAAAAATGACAATTTTCATTAATATTTCCATTAAATAAATTTCCAAGTATTAATTTTGGTTAAATTTCTTAAAAATGGTTTCTTACTATGAAGTTTCAAACGACGCAATACGCGTTTCCGAAAAATAGCCCGAATTACACAGAAAAAAAAATTTACTTGAATCAAGTAAATAATTTTAAAGAATTTTATCTTCTTGATTTGAGTAGAAAAATTCTTTAACTAAGAAATTTAATTTAATTCAAGAATTTTTCTTCAATGAAACTCTTCTAAATTATTTTCTTAGTTCAAAATTTTTTTTCTTGATTCAAGTTACTTTTTTTTTTCAGTGTAATTACATAGAACAATTTACTATATTTGTTAAATTAAAAACTGTAACGTGAATTTTATTTTGGTCAAATTAATTTCTATACTTCAATTAACTATAAATTGTTAAATTAAACACTTTCTAAGCGCCTCAATTGAAAAACATTTCGAGCGAGCATTGCTTCAATTCAGAGACCAGTTTAAAATTAAAAATTTAAATAGCTCTAAACCTAGGTATTTTTATACTGACCCTGCTGGTATTTTTATAAAAAACAAACAATTTTATTTCCCAGAAAAATAATAATCTTCCATTGAATAAACACGACAATTGAAGCGTGACAAGTATTTAAAAATATAAATGTACAGGAAAATACTTCTGTTAAGCTCTCATTGCTACAATAATAAAAAAAAAAATAAGAAAACAAAATGACGAATTTTTTTCCGTACTATAAACGAGATATGTGCACGTGAAGCTCTTTTTTGCTTGCTTCACTTGACGATTATAAGCACTGAAACGGAAGCAATCAAAAAAGATTCACTGTCACCAAAGCGATTACCCCAGTTCCTCTCACTAATTTATATCTCATTTATCCTGTGCTCTGTACTATACTTCGTCCTTTTCATATTTTAATAATAATAATGATAACAATTATTTGTATATTAAATTTTTTTTTTTTTTTAATTTTGATTAAACTTTAATTAACCTTACAGAGCGAAGGATAATTAAATTCTCGGCAGTGGCTGAACCGTCCAACCCGTTCTGGATATTATGTAGGCACATGGATGGCATAAAGATCGATCAGCGACACAAAAACTAACCGCGAGAATTTAGCAGAATAAATTTTTTTTAATAATATTTTAATAACGGAAAAAAAAAACTAACCGATGTGTTATTAAAATTTTTGCACGTTTTTATATAAAAATAAATTGAAAAAAAAAAAAAATAAATAAATAGATTTTATTATTTAAAATGAATAATTAGACACGATAAAAAAAATTCGAAAATTACAAGATAATAATCCAGAATAGGCATCACTGCAGTCGTATTGTGGACTTTTGGATGCCGTTTAAATAATAATTTGCATATTAATACTGATATCATTTAAATATATTTATTGATTTAAGTACAATTATTCGATAAAATGATTACGTGCTTGTGTCTTAAACGTTCATTAAATTTACGAGGGCCGATTTGAGTGCACGAGGAACGTGAATAAATAGACCGAGTGCAGTGATTATTCGTCCGTAATGTCAAAAGTAATTCGATGTTTTTTATTTAGTTATTAATCAATACACTACGTCGCACTCCAACCTCGTCCAAAATACCTCTGCTGCTGCGGTTAAATTCTGCCGGTCTAAATAATCTAAGGCTCATTGTTTTCCGAGATTACAAAATTTTTCAATATTCAAATTAGCCTTAATTTTACCTATCGATCGATAAAATACTCTATGCATATATACTGATATTGTTTTCAGCGGTATATATTCATATGTATTTCACTAAATTAAAAACGATTATTATTGACTCTATAAATTGATCGTGAGAGGTTTCATTATTACTGTGGTGCTTCGGTGGCCTATTGCTCGGGGACTTAAATGCTAAATCTTTCTATTCCAAATTAACTTATTTAAATAATTTGAATTGCATTTGTAATAATTAATCATTAATAGTTACACATATATTTTCATTCTTGGAATATAATTACGTATTGTGTACATAACTTTTCACGATTTTGAAGTAAAACTTCTTTGCTGACGATTACCTTGGAAACAATCAATATAACAACTGTTACCATAAAATCATTACAATGGAAACAGTTATTGTGGCTAGGGTTTCCATAGAAAAATTACCAGAACAACAGTTACTAAGCAAAAAATTATCATACACAAAAAAAAATAAATTTGAATCAAGAGAAAAATTCTTAAACCAAGAAAAATTTCTTAGTTTAAGAATTTCTTAACTTAAATCAAGAAGATAAAATCCTTCAAAATTATTAACTTGATTCAAGTAATTTTTTTTTTCTGCGTAGCAACAGTTACCATAGAACAATTACTATGGAAACAGTCATTATAGCAACGATTATCATTGCAAAAATTACAGTAGAAATCATTACTATGGAAAAATTATAATAGCAACAGTTACCATAAAAACGTTTATCATAGCAACTGAAAAAAAAATTTGAAAATCCAAATGCAAGTGCACGACCCATAATGCTCATTTAATTGCGAAATAATTGAATGAAATATGTGAAAAAGAATCTTAAACAACTTTACTAGGACGATAATGTACAGGCACCCCTGGTCGATGTAATATTTAAGAATTAAATCTCTAGTAGCGAGAAGATTTAGCGACTATGCGCCACCTGTTGGAAATTTTTAGAACTAATTTTTATAAAAAAATTATTTATGGAAATATTGAAGCGTGTACGGCTGAATAAAGATGTATTAAATTTTTAAATATGAAAATATAAAGTTATATTGGAGAATATTTTTATTAATCAAGCATGTATAGATAAGTTCAAAGCCGCAACTATTGACAGGGGTCTAAATATTGACACTCTAAATTATTTTTAAATATATTTAATTATCTGTAATAAGAATAACTATCACATAAATTTTTATTAAACTCTAATTAATTAAAAAATTTTTAAAAATTACTTTTAGTTAAAAATATTAAATATTAATTATTAAAAAAAAAAATAAAGTTAGTTAAAATTATTATTAGAAAACAAAGTTAAAAAGTTTAAATTAATTTCTTCATCTAATTATATGATCTTTTTTTTTAATTAACAATATATGAAAAATTTATAAAGTTGAATAATCGAAATTAATTGTATAATTTATAATATTTAAAAAATGGGTGTTAATAATTAGTTCATAATTTTTAAGTTGAATCTCATACTGACAGCCAGTCTACAGCTATGAACCCTTATTTTACTTTAATCTAAACAATTTACCGTAAGAGTTCGAATTCTTCTGATTAAATAAATTATTTTTAAATTAATTTTTATATTTTTAATAGTAATTAATTATTAATGGAAATTATTATTAATAAACTTTAATAATATTGATTACTTAATAATAAGTTTCGACAAATAAGAATAAGCAGATGATTTGACGCATGCGCAGTATAGGTGTCAATAATTGGGGTTAAGGTATGTCAATAATTAGATCAATTCGTTTTTAAACCTGTCAATAATTGGTGTATCTGTATAATCTATTTAATTATTTAAAATTAATTAGTAAATATCATTTTTTGATCACCGGTTCAAAAGTTATCGAATTTTGAAAAAAACCGCTCTTTTCATAGTTTTTTGTTTAAAACTTCTTAAAAAATGATTCAAATAAAAAAAACTCATAGACTAAAAAAGTTTCGTTTTTCTATGTACTTTTACAAAAAAAAAAATACTAATAATTTTTTGGAAAAATTTTTCCGTGTGATTTTCGAGTTATAAAACTTTAAAGTCGTTTTCTGAAAATCATGCATATTTTGATTTTCCTGAAAATTTGTGACAACAAACTATTATTCATTGCACAACTTTTCAGGTGGGTCGGGTCGTGGGACCTCCATGGCTACTATTTTTTTTCGATTTTTGAAAATTTGAAAAAATTTTTTTCCCTATTAAAAATTATTAATTGTCGTTTTTGTCATTATATATTAATTCTAACATAATTTTTTATTATTTTTTTGCAGTTCTACGCAATGAAAGGATTTTTTAAATAATTCGTTTCATCTGTTTATAAATAATCGAAACAAAATATTAGTTTATTTACGTAATTTTTTAAAAAGCTTACATCCGTTTGTATTTCATTAAATCAATTTTAAAAAAATATGGAATGAATCTCCATTAAATTATGTTCACATTAGTGTGCAAAATATCTTGCTTTAACAAAAATAGTTGCCGAAATGGTTCGCATCATGAGTTGTGCAAAATGCACTAGCTTTTACGCAGTTAATTTTTCTTTCGTTCATTTGAATTTTACTGTTCTTATTAATTATCTTTTGGTCAATAAAATAAATAATTATAATTAATCTCCACCAAAGTAAGAAGTTTTACTTATATCGCGTATGACTTACTCGCCCAAATTATTAATCTCAAATAAATAAACCAATTAGTTAAAAAAATTATTACCAAGTGCAATTCTCAGTCTTAATTATTTTCATAAAACATTTCCACAATCCCTAAGAAGGGCCGTGATTAAAAAATCATTAGTAATAAATTATTAAAATGAATTATCGTTGTAAGATTAAATATTATTTAAATATAAAAGCTTACTTTTTCAAAGGCACTGTTCCCTGGGGCACTTGGCCAGCCCCATTGCGAGCATCTGTCGGCCTGCAGGCTACCAGATTGTATGCTGAAATCAGTTCTATAATTTTACAAAAAAAAAGAAAAGAATAATTAATCGGGGCTCAGGATAAATATATTTTTCTTTAAATTGCTGGTAGAAAATACCTTTTTCTTGTTTTCGCCGTTTCCGCTTATTACATATTTTAACTGCACATATACTGAGGATTATTGCGACAATGAAGAATAGTATACCACCTACAACTCCGGCAGTGATAGCCTTGTGCTTTACGCGAGCTGGCACTGGGAATTTTACCTCATCACTCGAGCTATGAGTCGTCGCTGCGTGTGCAAATACTCTAAAGTAATATGTTCTTCCACCGACAAGATTCTTAACTGCAAAAAGGAAATTATTTATTCAATTATTGCTTCTGCAAGAAAATTTTTGTGACGATTTATGTAATTAATTTTTGATTTTGTCAATGTAGTAACATTTAAATAATAATTAATAATTTAATGTATCAAATTTACTGAGTACTTTAAGTAAAATACATAAATATTGCTATCTTTTGAAGTATGAGAACATTTTTTTCAATTTTAAACGTACGAAAATTGTATTTTTTACGTTCAAAATTTTAATTAAAAATATAACTATTTATTTGTTTTTTTTTTTTTTTTAGTGAATTTTAATTTTTTTTTTTTTTTTTTTATCACTTGGAAATATCGGTGATGAATCAAATATTAGATTTTATTTTTTTAATATTATCAATATACCTATATAATGGTTATTATATACAAATGGGGTCAAACGTATTTTTGGCAATATCTAGATAAAAAATTAAGTTATCGAAAATATTAGAAAATTGATATTTCGATTGCTTTTTTGCCTTCAATAGTTGGATAAAATTTCTACTTTATCTTTTTTTGATGTATTTTTAACTTCCTGCTAAGAAAATTGAAAATTTTCAAAAATCGGGAAGTTATTGTTTTTACCCCGTTTTCCGAAAATCGAGTTTTCATCAGATCTTGACGTTTTGAGGTCCTAGGAAGCTTTCCTGACTATTTCCGCGATGGTGTCTGTATGTCTGTATATATGTATGTATGTGTGTGTGTATGTGTGTATGTATGTAAACCTCTTATAACTTTTGAACGGCTTTACCGATTTGATTCCGGTTGGTGTCATTTGAAAGGACTTGACCAAACTTAGATTTTGAATACAATTTGGACCGATTCCAAGGAGTAGATTTTGAGGAATCTTAAAAAAACTAAAAAAAAAAATTTTTCAAATCAAGTTTTTTTTGAATAACTTTTAAACGGCTCAATCGATTAATTTCAAAAACTAATCAGCTTTTAACATCAAAAAACCACGTCGATCGCCACCAAGTCGGTCAAAATCGGTTGATTCGTTCGTGAGTTATCGTTGACGAAAGAAATCGAATAAAAGCGTTTTTTTCGAATTATACGGAAACTTCCGGTCTTATCAATTTGTGTTAAAAAATGTATCATAGAATTTGAAAAACTGCGTCGAATGTCCCCAACCGCGTGAAGTTGGTTCATTCATTCAAAATTTATTGCGGTTTGAAAATTCAAAAAATAGTGTTTTATTAAACTTCTATCAGACTTTTTTTTTTTTAAATGTACATAAAAAAAACGAACAATTAAATAAATAAAATAATTGAATTTCACAATTTTTCGAAAAATTCATTAATTTTTTTTTAAATTTGTAAAATTAGTTAAAATTATGATAATCGAATTTTTTTTTGAATTGTTTATTGTTTTATGTATTTAAGAAAATAAAATATATCAAAATTAAAAAAAAAAAATTTTGTTAAAAAAAATGAACATTAAAATGGTAGACTCCACTTTTAAATATATACCTTATATAATTATTCTGCATTAATTTTTTAATCAGGCATTTCGAATGAAAACGGTTCAAGTGAGTGACATTAATTAATTATAAATATTAATTATTATTTCCTTATCCTCAAAAATTTCTTTTATAAATTCACTATTATTTTTTCTGTAGATATTGATTGAAAATAAGTAAAAATTGGCCTGAATTTAACTCAAAGTATTCTCTATCCGTTATGAAAAATTTCTTCTTATTTAGACGTGTAGCTGATTACTTGTAACCGGATAGAGATGAAAAACTCAGTTTTAATATTTAAAAAAACAAAATAAATTTTATTACTGTCATCAAAAAGTTCATCCAAGATAATTTAATATTTCTAAATTTTTTTTTTATTTTCAAAAGAGGTTTATTATTTATCATTTTACGATTAATTTGTTTTAATGATTTAACATTATCAAAAAAATTTGCCATTTAAAATGATAAATTTAGGCTTAATGATGTTTGTTCTGGTTACCGGACGAAATATTGTCTAATAAATGTCATTGCGGTTGATTGACCTCGCCTGTTTCTCTGTATATTTATTAAAAAATCTCAATCAAAATAGATCAAGGTGGAATGTTTGAAACTCACTTTTTAATAAGTATTTTCGAAGTTATCTTTAATAAGTTTCTTACAACACAATTAACGAAACAAATTTCTTTCACATATTTTCGTAGAAATGAACTTTGTTATAAATTTAAACAAAATTTTGAATTCTCACACCAATTTACCCAGTTGATAAATAGGTTCTATGATTCTATATCCTCAGAGAAAATATCTCCGACAAAATATCCAGGACAAAATGTCCATATGACGAAAAATCCTCCAGCCATAATAAATATGGACGGAAAATCCTTGAACAAAATATACATAGGGAAAGGTAGCCTAAAGCGGGTACCTCGCCCAAAGCGGGTAGGTCATGTAGTTCAAATACTCCTGAGTATTTGAAAGTTCTGATTGGGTGTTCGAGTTTTAAAAGAAAGTAACAAAATACAAAATAAAGAAATTGCTAAATTTGTTAAAATTACGAATATATTGTGTCATCAGATGATTCGAACACTATTACACTTATGATAATATTCATGAAACCATATTATTTTGGTACCATTTAACTCAAAAAGACGATACAAGTTCGGACGGTTTCCTTTGTATTTTTGATTTTACAATTGTTTAGCCAAAAAAACGTGTACTGGGGCAAAGTGGGTACCTACTTGCGCTGCTCTGATCCAATTCTATATTTGCTTTGTCATACAATATTATCAAGTAATACGTAAATATAAGAAAAAAGCGGAAATACATTCTTGATTGAAAACTTATCATCAATTTCAATAGAAAATTGATTATTTTGCTTAAAATTAATGAAATAAAAATAAGATCATTATTTGAATGATTGCAATGCCTAAAAATCTTTTTTTTATGTTAGCTAAATACACAATTTTATTATCTAAATTAGTTTTATCATTAGATTTATCTATTTGTAGTGCTTATCCGCTTTGGGCTAGGGGGTAGGGCAAAGCGAGTTTTTAAACAGTTTTCATTTTTTATTGATAAAAAATTCTTAGGCCCAAACTAAGACAATATTTCTATCTAATATTGAAGTTCGATCACTACTATGTCGGATAGAATCATATTCGTTAGTAAGTCGATGAAAAACTAAAACTTCTAGGCCTTCTTCGTTAGCTTACCCGTTTTAGACCACCCTCCCCTAATTTAAAAAATTAAATAAGAATTAAATTGTGTGTGTTTCTTCGACATTAGACCAACACAAACGCGGGTAATCGTGTTGCGCCCTTTAAACATGGTTTTTGAGTATCTTTTTTGACATTATAATATTTTGGTTTTTAAACTTCTTTTTTAATGAATTTTAAGATATTTCGTCCACAGATATTCTGACAAACGATATTTCATCCAGAGAATATTTTGTTCGAGGATATTTTGTCCGAGAATATAGACTTCGGTTACCGATAGATATAAGAGAAAAAAGATTTAAAACTACAGATTTATACATTAGTATAGATTAGGGTATGCCAAAATGTAACTTCCGTGAGAAACCTTCTAAAATTAAAATTTTGAGTTTCGCTTTTAACAGCAGCTGTGTTTAGGCATTTTCTGAGATATTTTGGGGTGAGAGAATTTATTTGATTTTCATAGAATTTTTAACAGGAGATTCAATTGGACACTCCCGACCAAATTTTGAATTTTCAGCGGAAGTGCCCAAACTAAGCTTCTGTTAAAAAATTTTATGAAAATCAAATTTATCGTCTCACCTCAAAATATCTCAGGAAACGCCCAAACGCAGCCCCTGTAGAAAGCGGAACTCAAAATTTTAAATTTAAAAGGTTTCTCACGGAAGTTACATTTTGGCACACCCTAGTATAGATATAAATGGAATAAAATTTACCAAGATAACTAGTTTCTTCAGGTCGAATTTGTCCTTTATTAAGAGTTCTATAAGGTCCATCAGTTTTGTACTTAATATCATAGTACTGGATAAGATGACTTTTTTCCAAAGGCTGCTGCCAAGTGATTAAAAAACCATTGCTTATTTCCGTAACCGTTAAATTTCTTGGGGGCCCAGGTCTTGGTCCAGCTAGAATCGTCAAAATTTATCATATCAACATCAAGATCACTTATAAATACCAAAAATAATCAACAATTAAGAAAGATACAATAAAAATTTAAATTCTGTAAATTTTAAGGAAGCAACTATTAAATATTAAACAAGCTTTACAGCAATTTTCATTTAAAGTAACAGAATAACCAAACATTAATGTCCATCGGCGACAGCTGGAACTATTTCCTCGGTTTATGAGCTATCAGTTTAAAATAGTTGATCAGATTAACGATAGCACATCTATGTCTCAACTATTTGAGTGAGCAATATATACTCAACAATTTTTATATTATTACTTCAATTATTATTCTGACCAAGGAAAACTTACCGTTTTGATCGGATGTGATGCCTCCAGTATTTATGGGGGTAGTTGCTGGAGGTGCGATGCCAACGTCTGATGAACAAGATTGAACTTTATATTATTTTCCATCCAACGTTTTGTTATTTTGCGAATGATATCCAGAGGTTAGTGAATGTAATTTTTTAATTTTTTTTTTTTTTTTTTTTCAAAATTTTCAAGAATTTAAAAACCAACAACTCTTGATCTTGAAAATGAGATTAAAAAAAATATGAAATGATCTGATTTGAGCCGATATGTGAAATTTTACGGAAAAATATTTAAATAAATTCAGATGGCAAATGGCTGCAGGTCAAGAGATATTGGCATTTAAAAATTCTTAAAGTCCAAAAAAAACCTCGTGTTAATTTTGAAATTTGTTTTATAAATTTTAGCCCCTGACGGCTCGAAATTACGGTAAATTACGGTAAAAATACCGATACCGTAATGTTAAAATTGATGCGTAATTTGATTGTCTGATTGATTGATTGATCTGAAGAAATGGATGATTGATCATTGATGAAAAAGTTTACAAAATCACCGCAGTGTAAGTGACGGTGATTCTGCAATACTTGTACGATAGTTATCGATTGAAATTTTAGATGGCATTTCTACTGTATTTTATGGTAGTTCTACTGTAAAATTACCGTAATTACGTGTCCGTCGGGGTGAAGAATTAATTTTACCGAGCGTTTTTATTGTTGTTATTTTACTGGTCATATTGTCGCTGATAGCATTTTTACCAACGACCTGAAATTCATATAAGGTTCCTGGTGATAAACTATTGATCGTCACTGATGTACTACCGGATGGAGTAACTGGTATAGGAGTTCTCCAAGTTGATGTGCCGGCTTCACGATACCTGTCATTTATTTATTATTTATTAGTCATTACTGTATAATAAAAATAACATTTCACTGAGAAAAAAAAATTCATTAAATGAAATATTTTATTTTCTTAAATGCCGAGAAAAAAATTTTCTTCATTGTTAAAATAATCAAAATTTTTAACATTTAATGAATAAAAATGTAAGTAAAGTACGAATATATATTTACAGCAAATAAAATATATATTACTCTTCTTGTACTGTTTTCTCGCAATTGCTGTAGCAAAAAATTGCTTAATTGAATCCACATCTCTATTCTAATTTTAAAATTAAATGTTCATTTAGAACAAGATTGAAACTTTAATTAGATAATCTGAGGATTTATCTTCAAGTTTACATTATTTAGGCATAATAATATTGTTTAAAATAGTTGACAATCAAATTCATAAATCTTCTTCTCAAATCTATGTGTTAAATGATCGAAAATGGATCAAGTTGAAGAAGTATCGAATTTAACTATTTAATGGTGCTTAAATATTCTATGAATTCCACTCTGTTCATGAAAACTTTGAACTACTTCTCGCCACTTATCTACTGAATCGGAACTATTTACTATTGATTAGGGTGTGTCAAAATATAACTTCCGTGATGGACCTCTTAAAATTGGAATTTTGAGTTCGGCATTTCCGCTGAAATTTCAAAATTTGGCCGGAAGTTTCCAAACAAAGCTCCTGTAAAAAATTCTCTGAAAATCAAATAAATCCTTTTACGCTCAAAATATGTCAGGAAATGACCAACCCAACTCCTGTCAAAAACGGAACTCAAAATTCCCTATTTTAAGAGGTCCATCACGGAAGTTACATTTTGACATACCCTACTGTTGATAAAATTTGTTTCACTACAATTAACAGAAAATATGAAAAAAAAAAAAAAAAAATAATAATACTGTAAAAAAATTTGGAAAATCCAAAAGTCTGCGCCTCACAGAGCTCATTTGATTTTTAAGAAAAATGTAAATCGTATTACTGAGTTATTTGTTTTATATGGACAATTAAACAAATTTGGCTTTAGTTTTAGATCAGTAAAAATTACTCATTTTAAATATCAATTAGGGTAGAAGTACCGTTTTTGGCCAGTTAACATTTGAATTAATTTATAAAAAATTACAATATTATAACCATATTTTTGTTGAGTTTTAAAAAATTTATATTAAAACAAATTGAGTTTGTAATGGTTTATTAATATAAATTTATTTCTATCGTTTATTTAGACAATAAATGGCCACAAACGGTACTTCTACTCTACTAATTATTTTAATGTTCTTCTATAAAGTTAATTTTTTTTCATCTTATAGAACAGTAAATTGTTTACAAATTGAATTTAGAAAACATTGATATCACTAGATTAAATCTAAGGCACGCAGTAGTCTATCAGATCCGACCCTTGCTTACCAAAGCATTGGACCGGGTTCGAATCCGGCGTACACCAACGAATGTTTTCAACATTTAAGTGTATTATGTTGCTCAGCCTAAAAAAATAAAAAGAGTCCTACCACAAAAGTTTAGTCCCTACCGTAGTCGCTCATGATCTTAGTAGTTTAAGCGACTTTAAACAAATGAAAAAAAAAAAAAAAAATTAAAATAATTAGTAGAAACATTAGAGAAATATAACATAAATTCAACAATATCGTAAAATTTACTATTACCATCAATTTGCTTAAAAAAATTTTTTTTCTTCTATAATAAATCTTTGAAACAATAAATTGACTCTTATTTCTAGTAAAATTTTTCTATAATTGATTTTCTTCTATCTAATAAAATAATATTTTGAACAAAATAAAAAATTACCGTGAATTAGAGTGTTTTCATTAAATTGAAGAAACTAATATTAGCTACAAATAACTCGAGCCAACAAATAAAATTCTTAATTAAAGTAATAAATCTTCAAAATAAGTAATTTAGTTTAATAAAAATAACTAATTTCAAATATCGATTAATAATTGCTTGAAGAAAATTTTTTTTTCTCAGTAAAATAAAATTCATAAAAATATTTATGTGTAATCAATATAATTTGAAGTTATACTTTTCTTAAATGATGTATTGTATGCTATGATTAGTTTAATTTGTTGTGTTCATTATAAAGAATAGATACGTCAATTATAATAATAACAATTATGAAAACATACCAAATTGTATAATCTTGCTTATAATCGGGACCTCCAGAGTAACCTGGAAGCCAATGAAGCGTCACTGAAAATTGCGAGGCGGTACCAGTGACATTGTAAGGCGCATGTGGCTGAGACCCTTCCACGATTAATTGAGTCGATGAAAGAATAACTGCTACTTCATTAGAAGCAACACATTGATAATAACCAAAATCATTTCGACGTAAGCCTTCTATCGTCAGATTACCACCAACCATTTTTGCTCTATTGCGTTCCAAGGGCGCGCCATTCGCCTATTTTTTATAAAAAATTAAATAGATAGTAATGAAATCAAAGTTGCGAAGCGAAAAATTCATATTTTTAATTAATAAATTGATTGCCGAGATGGTATTTTATTATAAATTTATTTTTCCATCAATTAATTTTTTTAATTAAAATGAAATTAATTTAGCCAATTAAAAAAAATAAAGTTCATTATTGAAAAATTCTGGAACGATATTATTTGAAAGATAAATAATGAAATTTTTTTAATGGAGTGGGAAATTAAAAAATATTGAAATAGGGTAAATGTGGATATTACTGCGGTTTTTTCGGTAGGTCTTACTTCAAAAGCATTTTTTTTAATTTTTCAAAAATAACAAAAGACTCAAAAAAATCAAAAGTGCGATAAACTAATATTTTTTTTTAAATTATAAACATTTAAAAAAAAGTTCATATGCATGTATTACTGCGGGCATAAAAGGAGCTTGTCTCCATTACTGCGTGCCAATTACTGCGTGCATATTACTGCGGATGAAATTCAATAATAAACAACTTCGGGATCATATAAGAAATTAATAAAATACGTTTGAAAGATAATTATTTGTTTAATAAAATGACTGGATTAGAACGTATTCCTAAAATAATTTGAATTCATATCAATTAATAATAATCACCGGAATAGTGATGTATAATATAACAAGCAGCGTTTTTGGAGTAATAAAAAAAATTAGCTTTTTAGGAGAAACACAAATCTTGATTTAAAAAAATCATTTTGAATTTTTTTAAATCATTCAGAAAAAATTTTGAATAAAGTTACATTCACTTAATTTAATGAAAATTTCTTGGTTTGAAAGTTTTTCTGCTTAATTTAACACAAAAAATTTTTTACTATAATGACCGCTTGTATTTTTTATCAACTTTGATTTATTTGTTTTATTTTTTATCAATTTCTGTTTATAATTTATTTTTAAGATTATTTATTTTTAACTGAGAGCAATTTGAAGGCAACTTGAATTGTCAGTTGACAGGCAATATTTTCATTTTAATTTAGAATATATGCATTTTACACCTGCAATAATTAGTACAAATGCATACAAATAGACGTGCTTCAATTACTGCGGATTATTGAAAATATTCGCAGTGATACAAGCATGTTCATTTTTTTGGTACCAATTATTGCATCCTTAAATAAATAATATTAATTGATCAAATTTCAATTTTTAATCCATAACTGATATTAAAGAAGAGTTATCTTACTTTTATATGCAAAAAATTTTTAATTTAAACCATTTTATGTAAAGAAAAAGATCTTTTAGTAGCACCTCTTTTCGTATAGAAACTCACAAAAAAGCTATAGTTTACTACCTGTTTGCCAGTTAATTTTAATTTATTAATAACAAATTGAATAATTGTTGTACGTGTGAAACTACTATGCAAATATTTTCTTAAAGATTTCAATTACAAGACACAATTTTTTTTTATTCAAAAAGCTCAAGTACGATTTATTTATAATTGAAATAAAAAAATCCGCAGTAATACCCACACTTACCCTAAATCAAGTGTAAAAAATGAGAAAAAAAAAAATTATGTAAAAAAACTGAAAATATTTTCTTTTTACGAACCCTTTGCCATTGAATCGTTGGCTTTTCTGTTCCTTCAGCTTCTTGAGCATCACAAGCCATTTCAACATTTTCACCGATTTTCCTTTGATACATCGGTTCGGGCTCCAATGTAAATACCGGGGGATTTCTCACTAAAACTTCCATAGGTCCTGATCCACCTTGTGTTCCATGAGCATTGTAAGGCGTACATGTGTACTTTCCCTGATGATTTTCGTTAACGCGAGTAAAAAGTAGAGAACCATTATTCATTATAACGATATCCTTAGTCTGATAAGGTTCAAGAAGACGTTTATCTTTGGTCCATGTCACGTATTGTAGAGGAGGGTTTGCTTTAATATAACACTGAACGACACCAGCCAATCGGAACGGTAAAAATTGGATTGTAGGCGTAAAAGTCACCTTTGCAGGATCTTAAAAACAAAAATAAATTATTAGATTATTTATGAGGGAAATTAAGTCAGGGCGCAATATTAGTTTCTATTGTTCTACACAATGTGTTTAATTATCATCAGCAACTGTATAAATTCAGTCATCTTTAGACTGTTCAGTATGATAATGATGATTCACAACTTTATACATAAAATTTACATTTATTAGCTATCAAGAAACTTAGACGTTTCGCATCGACCGCCTGTTCCTTAGGACGCTTAATATTTTTTGAATACTTAATTCTAAGATAACGACCGCAGTTTTAACAAAATTATGCTCGAAGATGAAAATAATTATTATTTATTGACACTCGAAATTGATAGGAAGAAAAACTTTTCCGCTTTTTCTGCTTTCATTTATCAGTGATGAATAAAAGTCAGAAACTTGTATACTTTTTATAAAAAAAAAAAAAACGAAACTTTTGGGCGAATAAAAATTAAGGAATGTAAAACATATTAACGTTAAAAATATTAAGGTACAAAAATTAGAGTATGCATCTGTAAAAATATATTTATTTGATTCAGAAGACAAAATCTTGAATCAAGCAGAACCGTTTTTGAATTAAAAAACGTTTCTTGATTTAAAGAAATTTCACTTAATTCAAGAATTTTTCTAATTAATCCAATACAGTTACATTTTTTAAAATAATCTTCTAAGATTTGAATCAAATAAATTTTCAACTTCCCGCTATAAAAATCAATGATTATCCAACAATCAAGAAGTTATTGATGGTTTCATCTCGATTTTTAAAAATCGAGTTTTCGTCAGATCTCCACGTTTTGAGGTTTTAGGAAGCTATTCTGATCATTTCTACGAGGATGTCACTATGTCTGTAGACTGATGAAAAAATTAACTTGACTCAAGAGCCAAAATCTTGAATCAAGAATATCATTATGAAGAAAATGATTTTCTTGAGTTAAGAGAATAATTCTTGAGTTAATAAATTATTCTTGGTCTAAAAAAATTTTCTTGCTTCAAGAATTAATTCTTTCAAATCAAGAAAATCATTTTCTTCATAATGATATTCTTGATTCAAGATTTTGGCTCTTGAGTCAAGTTAATTTTTTCATCAGTCTACAGACATAGTGACATCCTCGTAGAAATGATCAGAATAGCTTCCTAAAACCTCAAAACGTGGAGATCTGACGAAAACTCGATTTTTAAAAATCGAGATGAAACCATCAATAACTTCTTGATTGTTGGATAATCATTGATTTTTATAGCGGGAAGTTGAAAATTTATTTGATTCAAATCTTAGAAGATTATTTTAAAAAATGTAACTGTATTGGATTAATTAGAAAAATTCTTTTTTTTTTTTTTTTTTTTTTTTTTTCAAATAACTTCGAAATTTTTCATCGAATCGTTTTTAATTAAGATAACGATTAGTGCTCTGAAAACTGCGTCAAACGCCGACAATCTCGTGGAAATCAGTCAATTCGTTCATAAGTTATTTAATTTTTAAGAATTCCCAAAAAGTGTTTTTTCAACATAACTTCAAAATTTTACATCGAATCGTTTAGTAAATAACAAATAATCTTTTTTTTTTTTTTAGAAACTCTGCTTTGACTGCTACAAGCCCCATCGAAAATTATTGGTTCGATCAAAAGATATCGCAATTAAAAATTTTTTTAAAAAGTATGCTGTCAACAACCACTAGATTTTCAAGCTTGAAAAAGTATAAAAATTGTGTTTTTGAGCTCAAAACTTTGGAATAGATAATTTCGTGAGCGTTTTAAACTTCTTCAAAGCGAGAAGTTCCAGGGATGGCTTGTAGGGTCAACTGTTTTCCAGATTTTTTTTATCAATCCAGGACTTTAAAATCTCCCTTTTTCCTGCGATTTTTAATAGTTAACTTTACCGCTACCCACCGTAATCTCTCAAAGTTTTTGTTACACCAAAAAAAAAAATTTTCTTTAAAATTTACTGTTGAATTCATGAGAAAAATAACCGGGTTGTGTTAAACAAAATTTCTTTGCGTGTATATACAAAATATTTTTTCTCCGGAAAAGATTGCCTCGAAGATCATACACCGATAAAATAACACGGAAAAAAGAAATCTCGAAAAATTACAGTATATAATGAAACGTGACGCTTCGTGATGAAAACTGGAAAAATTACAGTTTCAAACGTAATTATTACAGATTTTATAAGAATTACATTATAGAATGTAATATTTACATTGAAAGCTCTAAATATTAAATTCAAAAATAGAATTTAGAAAAATGTTATTTCCAACTGTAATTTTTCTAGTTTTGATTACGACGGGACTGATTTTACATTTTATACTGTAATTTTTCGAGTTTTCTTTTTTCCGTGAATCATTTTAATTAAAGAGAAGAACTATTGAACCAATAAAAGTATTCTAGAAAATTTTTATTAGTTTAAATGAAACAGCAAAATTTTTGAGCAAAGTAAAATTATTTAAACTCAGAAAAATTTCTTGTTTCAAGAACTTTTTTGTTTGAGTCAAATTAATTTCTTTTATTAATGCATCAGTTTCGATGAAGAAATTGAATTAAAAATACAGTTCATAAAAAAATATTCATCACCAGTAACAATTGTATTTCAAATTAAATTCTCACGCTTAAAAAATACTGTGCTTTATTGTTACAAATTGAAAATCATGGAACGTACTCGTCTTAAATTATTTCTGCTATTGTTACATCGCTCTGATATTCTATAAAAAGCATCATGTTATAAAAAAAAACACTTGAATTCACAAGCTTGATATCAAAATGAATTCTCGAGTCGAGATAATTATACAAAAAAATCCAATTAAAAAATTTTATCGTGGACGTCAATTAATCTGCAGTTTAGATATACGGATATAATTACGGTGACATGATGCTCGAACGACTTCATTAATTGAGCTGATTTTTTTTTTTTATTCTATCTGGATATATTGAAGACATCTGTTCTCTCAATTAAATATCCATTTTGTCATAATTTTCAATTTATTAATAATTAATAATAACTAATTAATAATTGATAAAAAAAAATTTAATTAAACATAGCCTTAAGTTTCCTATAATTAACTTCTGTCGTGAGTTATAACTGGTTGTTTCCATTATTGAATAGTTTTTATCATTTTTTTATGAACAATAATAAAATTTCTTTTGTTCAATTTCATTCAAATAAAACGAAATAAAATTGATTTTTTATTAAAAATCAAATGAGCATTATGAGGCACGCAGTTTTCATTTTTCCAATTCAATAATTCTTTTAAATATTTGATCAAAGTAGTTGAAAAGTATTTAAAAGCGGTGAATATTTAAATTTATTAACGTTATGATGATTTTAAATAAAAGTGAAATTACCACAAAGAGTATAAAAACAATTTAAGAGAAATGAATTAATCAAAAATTGAAATTCATCGGAGCACTTTTAACGTAATTGCACCAAAAGCTTGCAGGGCGTAAAAACTCGATTTTTTTTTTTTGTATAATTTAAACCTTGCGATGTGAAACGATAAAATATTTACAGAAGAAAAATTTATTGCTGTATAACATTTTAAATAGAGGATGTTCGAGATTATAAAACGCGCGCATTTACGCGGCTATAAAAATCCAGCAATTTCTATAATAAATTTAATGTCAAATACACTAAAATTTCTATAAATTTTTTATCAACAAAAGATCAAGAATTATTAATAGCCATAGAGTTATGACCACTTAAATGTGAAAACTTAGATCGTAAACTGTAAAATTGAAAATAAAAGTGGATTTGATATTTACAAAATAAATAAATAAACAACACTTACATTCAACATTAAGATAGGCGGTAGCACTCTGGGGTTCCCCGATTCCATTAGTTACCTCGCAGAGGTAAAAACCAGAGTCGTCGGCACTCACTGGATTGATGACTAGACTTCCATCCATGCGGATAGATACACGAGTGTCTAATGCAGATACCTCTGTAACAGGTGCTCCTTCTCGAAACCAACGAACGGTTACGTTCCCTGGGAGAGCTTTTGCTTCGCAAGAAAACTGCGCTTTTTCTCCTTCCAACTTTGTTTGATTCGTCGGCGGTACTATTATTATTGCTCCTCCTGTAATTTTTGTTGATATAATGTATTGCAGGATAATATCATTAATATCAGTGGCGGGTATAATTAAATAAAATTAAATGGGGTATCAGTTTAAAGTAGTTCACTCGCGGATCCAATTTTTTTATTTATTCTATTAAAACTATTGATGTCGATGTTCTCTAAACTCAATTTCTAAAGAATTGACTGTTCTATGCGATGAAAAAAAATAAAGTTCATTGAAGAATTTTTATATAATTAGTAATCGATATTTGAAATTAGTAATCTTTATTGATTTAAAACTAAAACGAAATTGGCTTAATTGTTAAAACGAATTGTTTTTCCTTAACAATTAAATGAGCTCTGGAAGCCTGCACTTTTGGATTTTCCAAATATTCTCACAATTCTATTCTCGACTCTTTTTAGTAGATTTCATAAAAATCTAACCATTGCAGCCGTCCTCATGGCGCAACTTTTTAAAAATTGTGATTTTTTTTTTATTACTTAATTTTTACGTAATTTGTTTTTGATTGATTTATTTTCTATTTGTTTATATTAAACTTTGTAAATGAGGCTGTTATTTTAGCATAACTCGTCTTGTGAAACTATTATTCGACATTTGGTATCAAAACTACAATTGTTTTTTCATGTGCGCTTTTACCTTTAATTAGTACTTTTCTTAAAGCTAAAAGGGCGTATGTCTTGAGATACGCCTTCCAGCTTTAGGATACTGATATTTTTTTTTCACAGATTTTTTCGTTTCAGACAATATAGAAACGAATGGCAAAAAAAAATTTTTTTATACACCCTTTCACCACGAATCCCTATTAACCCTTAGCTATAAGCCCTTTTACCTTTTAGCACGCGATATATAAATACAAAAATATTGTATTAAATTAACGCAAACTATCAATTATACTTATTTGAACAATGTTTTATTTGCATTACCTATTTTTAACCACAAGATAACCGTGTATGTTTGTATGTATCAAAAGTTTATGTTGAATACAACCTCCGATAAAAATAAAAAATTTTTACTAGTCGAGATTCTAACTTTGGATTTCTCGCTCGTTATTATGACACTATACTTCAAGTTACGAATGTCACGAGTGAACTACCCTATTAACCATACAAAAATTTAATCCAACGTAGTTAAAAACAAAAATAAAAAAGTGAAACTCGGAAACGTAACTCGTTATTCCGACGAATGTGTTACTATTACGTAATAGCAATAACCATCGTGAAACTTTAATAAATAATTTTGCTTACAATAATAAGCGTAATTATGCTTTCAAATTAGTAACTCTTATAAACGATTTTGAAACCAACGAAAATAAAAATTTACAGATAATGGTAGATTAGTTTATTATTGTGACTACACGGAAATAATAAGATGACACTGGATATCATCCCAGATTATATTGAGTGAAAAAAAATTTCAGATAGTAGCTAGTATAATCCAAATTACAATAAGTATAATCTAGATATCACCCACTATAATCTAGATATCATCCAGTATAATCTAGATATCACCCAGTATAATCTGGATTATACTAGCTACTATCTGAAAATTTTTTTCACCACAGATATTACTGAGTATAATCTGGGATGATATTCATATCATCTTGTTTTTTCCGTGTATTGTAATTTACAATGGAAATATCTTAAGTTTATAATAGATGAATGTATTTACCAGCAATTACTACACGAGCAGAGTGACTAATCTGGCCCTCTCCATTCCTAGCGATACACGTATAGTCACCAATATCATCATTCTTTATTGATGCAATCCGTAGCTCTGTACCCTCATTAAAAATTCCAATAGTACTTGAAGTAGCTACTGGGTTGGCGTCCTTGTACCAAACTATTTCCGGTGTCGGTGTGCCCTCTGCTTGGCAATTTAATATAATTGCATCGCCTAGATTAACGTAGATCATCTCTTCGGGAGTCATCGTGAATCTTGGTGGTGCTAGAATAATATAATTTATCAAGCTTTTGGATTCATTTACAGACAATTTGTTTATTTTATTCAAGTAATTATTTAAAACGAAATTTATAGTGAATATTTAATGATCAATTTTTAATAAAAAAATTTCCTTGAATTATTTTTCATAAAAAGAAATGAATAAACATATTGACAAATTTTATGAAAGAATTGAATTGTAAAATACTGTAGTCAAGTGAAATTATTTTAAGATTTTTAAGTGAGTTTATGTAAATATTTTAATTATTTGTGAATCCATGTAAACAAAATAAATACGTGTGTTATTCAACGTTTTTTATGTAACGATAACAAAAATAAAAACAAAATATGAATTTATTCTATGTTGAAGTTTTTAATAAAAATCCTAGTCAAAATTATTGATACAAGGTTAAAATTTTTATTTTGAGACTGAAGAAAATATTTTTTCATCCAAAAATTTTTTAATTTTTTTTTATTTTAAAAAACAAATCAGCAATAATAAGATATTTTAAGAAAATTAAACACTTGATTCTTTAAATTTCTTTGAGCAAATTTTTTTTTCTAATCCTAAAAATTCCTAAAAATTGTCAGATGTCTCTTAGTTTCAATACAATAATAATAAAAAAATCTAAATTTACCATGAACATCCAAATGAAACCAAGTTCCATTTTTGGGACTATTGGGCGACCTATTGAGGAAGACAACCTTACACTCGTACCATCCTTGATCATTTTCTTGTATATTGGTGAGGTTAAGACTTGCGGACCCGTAAGGTGAGTTTGGACTGACCCTAGAGACTCGTCCTTCATAGCCTTCTCCACTGTGGGTTGGATACGACTCGTACCAAATGTATATTGGTATTTCCTGCCCCTTGCACCAACATCAACAGGCATCATAAACGAGAGATCGTGATAATTCGTGTCAGTCAAGCTGGCGCAAGTGAATCAAGTACACGCCTATTATTATGTACATACACTCATCATTTTCATATTTTATTTGTGACTTTGACTGTGCGTTAAGTACATAAATGTATTAATTTAACCACACAATTGTCACTTGTTTATAACCGTACACTTGCGCCAGCTTGCCATTTAATAATAAGAGTAATAATGAACAAATGGATGCAGCATGACAAGGGTGTGACTTCCGATTAATTGTCTGTTCTACCGGAAATCATCTACCCGCAATGAAAGCGTGTGTCAGTGGCCATCCAGATGAAAAAATCAATAACAATTCGCATGCCTCTGTATATTTAGTCATAGTAGTTTCATGATACACCCACCAAATGTCCTAACGTTATTCATTTTATTCTAGTTATATATATTTTATATACTAGAATCTCACGTTATTTATTTCTATTGTCAAAAATAATTAAAAGGAAATTTATTAACATCAATAATTTATTAAAAGAAGAAAAAAGAAAAGATTAACTCAAATTCGAAAATTTGAATACTTGGAAAGAATAAATAATCAGATAAATCGTGACGTAAGTTGTAATTAAAATATTTTGCGGCATTTTCCTTATCAAGTTGTCGGTGATCTGCTGACATGCAAGTAAAAAAATTTTTAAATTTGTAAAGAAGAAATATAGAGGAATGATATTATTAATTTAATAAAAATTTGATAATTATGAGCTTCCATCTAAGAGAATTAATTTTCGCGTAAAAAAATATTTTTATAAAATGCTCATGTAAAAAATTGGAATAAAAAAATTCATTTTATTAGATGATGCCTAAAAATAAATTTTTTGTTATACTCGCTCCAAAAGTTCAGTTTTTGAGCGATGGGTGGTGTCCGTAAAGGGACTCTTTTCTAGAGACTCTACCATACTTTTCGAGTACACCCTCTACCAACTTTTCGAGTACACCCCGACGAAATTGAAAGAGATTGTAAAAAAAAAAGTCACATTCTAGTGTACCGATCAATGATTGTGAGTAAATTTTAAACAGTTACTATTGAGTGGCGCTAATTCTTTCTCTCCTGGCAGTTTATTATGAAGCGGACTTAATGTTAATAAAATAACAACAACGCCATGAATAAATATTAATAAAGAGATAATTTATATAAAATTAAGTTTTTTTGCCATTGTGAAACTTCATAAAATTTAAATATGTCATTGTTTGCCTCCTATCCTTCAAAAGTTAAACTTTAGGAGCGATAATAACAAAAAATATTGTATGTCATTCGGCCGTTTAGTGGCGATTTTGACAACGACTTTTTTTCGATATTCGCTCTAATGTTAGTGACGCGAATATTCGAAAACGAGCGTAAATTTCCGTCCTCGACTACGCATCGGACATTAAAATTACGCCCGTTTCGAACTTTCCCGCCACAAACCTTGAGCTCCTATCGAAATATCGTCGCTGGTGGAAAACCGCCACTTCACGGCCTTATGACATAAATATCTATATTAATTTAATAAAAATTTGATAATAATGAGCTTCCATCTAAGAAAATTAATTTTCGTGTAAAAAAATATTTTTACACAGAAAGAAAAAAAGCCTTTGAGTCAAGCGTAAATTTTCTTAAATCAAGAAAATCTTAAGGAAGACTGAAAATTTCTTGAATGAAGTTTAAACTTTTTGAACTAAGTTAAATTTTTTTGAGCTAAGAAAATTTCTTCTTACTCCAAAATAACTTCAGTCTTCCTGTTAATTTTCTCGGTTCAAGAAATTTTTTTTTTTGTGTATAAACTGCTCATTTAAAAAATTAAAATAAAAAAATGAATTTTATTAGATGATGCCTAAAAAATAAGTTTTTTAAAAAAAAGTTAAAAGTAATAAAATTTTTATTGACATCAGTTTAAGTTTATTTTTTTCTACATTCAATATCATTAAACAACACGAAATTATAAAGCTATTTTCAATATCGTTCGTCTTTACGATAAAACAGATTTAACAAGAAAAAAAAATAAAATAGTCAACTGCAACGTGAAATCAATTTCTGGAACTGTGAGGGTTAAGACATGTGGTGGTTGTATCGTCGATATATTTTTATCGTTACTGTTACTATGTAAATATATTTATAAATGGTTATATAGCAGCACACTAAAGGCTACTAGGAATGACAATGAAATATAAACATGCGATGTTTTAGAGAATATACAATAATGTAGATAAATATGAGAGAGTTTGTTTTGTTAAGCAGTTTACTGGCTAACAAAACTTACTTTAATTAAATTTAATGAATACGTTAATTTGATTGCGGCATATGATAATTAACGCTATTATAGTTCTGGGTTTTAATTAATACGAGTATTTCAATGGATTGATTAATGCAAACTGTGGTTTTTCATTCAATCTTTTACCGCATAGCGTAGAGTGGTTTGAGTATTGATTTGTATTATTAGCATACTAGCTACTCTTCAAACTTTTTTTAATCGAAAGCGTTTTTAATTTCAATTGTTCTATAAGTTTTATTGTTATTATTATGACTATTTTTTTTTTTTTTATTTATAACGTCTATGTAGCGAGAAATGTAGAACTTGTTTAAGCAAGTTTTTCTAACAACTTTAGAACATTAAGTGAAAGCTCTTACGTAACAGTCAACCTTAATACTTGATTTCAATGTCATTAAACGTGTAATTATCAATTATCCGGTACATTTAACTGCAGATAATTGTTACTGTCACTAACCGTCGGTCAATCAACTAATTGCATACATTCAATGACAGAAATTGAATGTTAAAGCTCACAATTGTGCAATAATACACCATGAACCAATTATGCTCAATATATATCATTATTAATATCGAATACAAATGAAGATATATTATATGGGCTTTCATATATTAATAAAGTATCATATCGGTTATAGGAAAAAAAAATGCTTTTGTCTTTACAAGCTAATTAATTAATACTTATATACAATTACGCATAGAATAGGGGAAGAAT
The DNA here is from genome assembly GCA_000956155.1 of Cotesia vestalis. Lineage (NCBI taxonomy): Eukaryota > Metazoa > Arthropoda > Insecta > Hymenoptera > Braconidae > Cotesia > Cotesia vestalis. The sequence continues at coordinate 14,714 of JZSA01004484.1, read as the reverse complement.
GCTGCCACCTGCACAGTGTAGACAATGAAAAAAATTCTACGATAATAGCGGAACATACGCATAGATTATTTAATTAATTTTCCCCCTTCCTCATTTATTTTTAATTAAAAATTTAATTATTGGAATATATAAGTTATATTCACATTGTTTTTAATCACTATAGCCAAATTCAAAAACAAAGATATATCTCCCTCCGAACAAAACTTCGTTGGAGTTAAATTCTTTTGGTACTTTACACCCTTCTAAGAGTTTTCATTTATTGATTTGCGAGTTTAATTTTTAAATTAAGAAAACAGATTACCTCGAAAAGATTCATAAAAAAATTTTCGTGAAAAATTTTTTCGATTTTAAGATTAAAATTATATAATTTTAATTATTTTAATCTTAAACAAAAATGAGTTGCGATGTAGAATGTCAAAGCAAATAATTTTATTTAAAAACCTTAATTGATCTTCGTAAATTATTGAGTTTTTTTTATAAATAACAAAATTTTAAATGTTCAAGACCTCAGTGTGTAGAAATAGCTTGTCTGACGAAAATTTTCAATTTATGATAGGAAAATCCGTTCAAAAAAATATCAAAAATGATAATAGGCCCTCTTTGTATTGCAATGTTAAGAGATCAAACAGTATATGTTTCCGTCACCCCAAATAATAATTTAGGTACACGGTGGAAAAAACATAGGGATTTTTCCTATTTTTTCATAGGAAAAATTCCTATGTCGACATAGAAATTTTTCCAATGTTAACATGGAAATTTTTTCTTTATCAACATGATAGAAATATCCATGTGACAGAGAGAAAATTCATTTATCACTAAAATTTATGTAACTTAATTTAATAATTACAAATTTACATAACAATTTTCTCATTCGAGCAATTTCAGATAATTTAAAAGTAAAACAATGATGTACAGTCGCTTAGTGAAAAAAAAATTCGAGGAAATTTTTCTCAAATTTTACCTTACAATTCGAAAAAATTGAAAATGCAGCAAATTATGGACAGTGTAGCTTAAATTGCCATAACTTTTTCAAAAATTGACTTATCGGGACGTTTTTTTTTTTTCAAAATTTTTTTTTATTAAATGTTCTTTTTGGGAAAAAATAGAAAAAAATTATTCAAACCTATTTTCATCGTTACTTTTTATATTTTCGAAAAAAACTCCGAATTTCTCAATGATAAAAATTTTTAATTTCTTTTTTCTTTCTTTCATATAAAACTTTGACATTTTCTACAAATATCCTGAAAATTTCAGAATGGTGTTTTTTCGATTTCTATTTTTTTTCGTGTCATAAGTGAATTTTTCCTATGTAACATGTATATTTTCATCATGTTAATAAAGAAAAAATTCCTATGTTAACATTGGAAAAATTCCTATGTCAGCATAGGAATTTTATTTACGCAAAAATAGGGAAAATTCCTATTTTTTTTCGCCATGAACATGTTTGAAAATAAACAAAAAAATAGTTCATTTGTTTGACCCAGTCTAATGGCCACATATGACCATTTTTCACAGGCAGTGAAATTTAAAAAATATTTACTTGAATAAAATAATTTTTCATAATCTAAAATCTAAAGTACTTTCCGAAGGACATTCCATCTAATGGGGGAGTTTCATGTCTCTGAATAATTAATAGTCTTTCATGACATCTCTATAGATCGCAACGGCATAAAACAATTACTATCACGGAGACAGCCTTGAGGAGAAAACATGTTTTAAATTTAGATAAATAAACCACAATAGTTTATAACAGTCAGGTATACTAAATGTTTTATCAAAATGATCGAATGTTCAATATATTGCAGCTATCTCTACTGTTTCACATAAATTCTATTTGTAGTGTGGCCTAGTTGCAACGATCGAATTCAATATTAATCGGTCCTGGCGCTTTCTAAGCTCAATATGTATTACTTACTCTTACTATACCTATCTCACTCTCACTCGCACCCTGTTCAATTTATCCCTTATCAATTTCGATTCTTTCTCCCTCGCTCGCCCAGATATCGTGTCAGCTGCGTTATAATTTCATCAATAACGGAAATAACATTCCCGGCTTCGAGTACGAGATTATATGTGTTGTAATATAGCCTATATATGTATTAAATAATAGAACAACATGAGTACCCAGATACTAATCAGTACACACCGTTCTGCATTTACAAGTTTATCAGGATGTTAATATCATTTGCAATATCTGAAATACAAATGTCGTGCAAGAGAATTTCCATTTATTTTACGGATTAGATATATCTATATATATTTTTTTTTTCAACACTGCTTTAATAGCCCTTTTCTATTATTACAGCACATCGACGACTAAATATAGACAGAGACAGCATTAAGTAAGTAGACTTTTGATTTAGGTCAGATGGTACGTTGGAGTCTGTCGGGCGTGCTACTCTCGTTGAGCGAATTTTTATAATTTATAATTCATCCCTTAACGACTCGGTGTGGGCTTGGCAGCAGACTCATACCACTCACGGAATAGAAAAACTTTATTGTCCTGCCCTCAATGTAATTCCAGTAAACTCGCGCTGATTATATTTTTAAATACCACCCTCATTTTAATCATCCTCTATAGCTTAATGATAATAAAAAATGCATATTTTGTTCTTTAAAACTACACAAGTTTTTTTTTACAAAAAAACACTTTTACTGAAAAATTTAAACTTTGTGTGTAATATTTTTTAGCGGAATTTAAGAGTTCAATAAATTCATTCCATGCTAAGGTATAAATCAGGAGTTTTGAATTTTTTTTCCGTTGTAATTTATGAACTACACTTTAAAGTGAAGCAAACTTTTTTATGACGTGTTAAGTGTACTCAGAGATAATCATTACGCAATATTTCGTCTGTTAACCAGAGCAAATATCATTAAGCCCAAATTTATATTTCAAACAACAAATTCTTATTAATATTTGTCATAATGTCAAACACAAACTCATCAAAGTTAAATGAAAGGTGAAATTAAAAAAATTGAATTGAGATAATTTCAATAACATAATTAACCCAAAATAATCATAAAATAACAATAAATAAACTGCAAACATTAAAATATCTCTACTAAAAAGTTTAAAAAAACAGTTATGAGATTATTTTTCTTTTTTAAATGTTAAAACTGAGTTTTTAATCTTTATCCGGTTAAAAATAATTACACGTCTAAATAAGAACAAATTTTTTTTAATCTATAAAAAATACCAAGAGTTAAATTTAGACTAATTTTTATGAATTTTAAATTGTAATTTTTACAGACAAAGTACTAATAAATAAATTATTTCAAATTTTCAGTATAAAAAAAAAGTAATACCTTTGACTGGAAATTGTTTTTTCTTCAAACATTCAACCTTTAAAATTTTTCGTCGAGTATAACAAAATAAATATCTAAAGTTTTAATTTTTTGTTAATGAAATTAGTTAATTATTTTATCGAAAAAATAAATTAAAAGTTTAAGTCACTAAATAAGTATTTAGACTTTATAAGTTCATAAAATTTTTGAAAATTTTCTTCGTAATTGAAAAAAAAAAATCAAATTTCTGAGAGGTGAATAAGGTTTGAAAAAAACCAAAATAAAATTTTTTCGATAAAATAATAATTAATTTTAATAATTAGTAAAATTCACTCAGTTGAATCGCTTTCATTTAAAATGCCTGACTAAAAAAGTTGATAAAAAATTGTATACTCATACTGATATTAGAAAAATAGAACCTGATGTTTAATTCATCACTCAGATATTTTCAAGTGATGAAAAAAATTAGAAATATTAATTTTTTGAATTCTAATTTTGAACGTAAGTGGTACAATTTCTGTACGTCTAAGATTGGAAAAATTCTTTTATGCACAGAAAGAAAAATTTCTTGACTGGAGAACAAAATTCTTGGCTCAAGAAAATTTTCGGGTGCCAGAAGGAAGACCGAAGTTGTGTTGGCCGAAGTCAAAATTTTTCTTGAAATTTTATTCTTGGTGGAAGTAATTTTTTCTTAATTCAAATTATCATAAATACTTGATACAATAAATTTTTATATTTGATCAAGATTTTTAGATACTTTAGGGAAGCAGCGCCACCTACTTCAGCTAAGAAAAAAATTTTCTCACCTTGAGAAAATTTTTCTCTTGAATATTTGATATCCATTTTATATTATTTTAGCGTGCAATTATACATTTTGAATGAAAAAAAATGATTCAATATTATTTGATCTTGCCATTTGACATGTTGATCAATAAAAATATTAATGAAAATTTACTTCTATCGAGATATTTAATTTTTTGGAGCAAGAAAGAAATTTTCTCAAGACAAGAAAATTTACTTCTATCAAGGACTAAATTTTTTCGAGCAAGAGGCTGAATTTTCTCAAAACAAGAAAATTTTCTTGACTTAAATAAATTTGCTTGGATCAAGATACGTATTTCTTAAAGCAAGAGAATTAATTTTGTTGGAATAAGTGCAATTTCTTGTGTCAAAAAAAATTTTATTTCTCTCAAGAAAATAATTAGGAAGAAAAATATTTTCTTGGTTCAAGTGAGCCTTTTTTTCTGTGTGTTTCAAAATGTAGCAATACATATTTGTTGCACGAAAGTTACGAAAAATGTCTTCTGAAAATTGCAGGTATTGAAAAATTTGAAAAGTAATATCGACAATAATAACAACAACAAGTAGGCTTTAAAAGTGAATGATAAATAGAATATGAGAATGGTGAAATGGTGGTGCGAACGGTGCACTGTTCTGTGCTGGTGGTATCGATTGCCCGTTAGCCAGTTAACCTATAGTTATGTGGCTTAAAAATAGGACAGGAGCACCTCTCTACTTCATGTAGAGTATTTAAGTTGCAGGTGGTGGTTGCGATGACGCTGGAACCGCGTAAACATGAACTAAGTGCACCGTATTCACCGCAGCAGAGAACAAAAAAACTCTGGGTGTATAAAAGGGAGCAGAAAGTATTAAAGATATAATGTGTGAGAGCCAAGTATTTTGCGGATGAGCGTGACCGTGCGGTTAAAGGGATGCACTACATTATACAATGCACATGTATATGATTTATAATCATATGATTTATTATACAAAATCCCAACGGAAGTCTTTAAGCACTTTCAAGTATGTGTCAGGGTTGCTGGTTCTCGATGACACCCCACGCGGATAAAATATATACGCCAGCCAATGAGCGAAAAAATAAAGTTTAAAAGTGCATCAGTCGAGATGATATGAAGAAAAGAGTTGGAAGACTGCTATAGGAGCCACTCGACCTCCTTATATTATCAAAGTCTAGTATCAACACCGAACTCGTTATCCCCTGTTAATTGGCTGAGGTGCTTTATTATTTTATTATTTTACAAAATACAACCGCTTCAGACACACCTGCTTCAAAGGTTTTTTTTTTAGAGTGGCACTTAACGTTTTTTGTCTCTTCACAGCCAAAATATTGGTTTTTCTGTGAGGATATTTTTTTGTGTTAGACGCATGCAAAGTGTATCAGTTATCATTTGCCGTACGTTTTATTGATAATTTAAAAATCGGGTTTTTTTTGGTAAAATTACAGAAAAAAAAATTTACTTGAATGAAGTAAATAATTTTGAAGAATTTCATCTTCTTGATTTGAGTAAAAAAATTCTTAAACTAAGAAATTTTTCTTGGTTTAAGTAAATTTAACTTAATTCAAGAATTTTTTGTTTTTATTGAAGACAATGAAGCTCTTCAAAATTATTTTTTGGTTCAAGAATTTTGCTCTTGATTCGAGTTAATTTTTTTTTTTTTTTCAATGTAGCAATATAATTTTTCAACATTAATTTTTTTAGTTAGACATGTCAAATAAAAGCAACTCACGTGAGTGATTTTAATGAATTGTTAAGACTAATTATCAGAATTGATTATTATTTATTCAAAAGAATTTTAATTTAGTTTTTTAAAACCTGATTCACCTCTCATGAATTTATTTTTTTTTAATTACTAACAAATTTTTAAAAATTGTCTTAAATAACTAATAAAAATTTTAGAGTCACTTTGTTATTATTAAACTCAATGGAAAATATTAAGGTTGAATTTTCGAAGAACAAAACAATTGCCATTGTATTAAGATTTTTTTTTTTTTAATATGATGATTCAGAATTTGGAAATATTGATCTTATTTTGACAGTATTATCTATACGTTATAAAAGAATTTGTCCTATTTTTTATTGTAGTTAATGATTTTTAACCGAACAAAGACTAAAAACTCAGTTTTTCTATTTAAAAAAGGAAACAATCTTTCTATTATAATTTCAAACACTTCATTCAATTTAATTTCATTTTCTCACATTATTTTCTTCTTTTCAAAAATGCTTTCATGTTTATTGCAGTTTTATGATTATTTTGGTTCGATGATGTTATTTAATATTTCAAACTCAATTTTTATAAACACCTAATTTCCATTTAACCTTGATGTGTTTATGTTCGATATTATTATATATATTTATCAAAATTTATTACTTTTAATTTTTAATTTAGATTTAATGACGTTTGCTTTAGTTAGCTGATGAAATTTACCTCATAAATATCATTGCGGTTGATCGGCTGTGATTTTCGAACTTTGACACAAAATTTCACAATTTGCTTTTTCATTTTTTTTAATTTGATATAACATCAAAAGGTTGCACAGTATTTATGAAAAAAAAAATTAGGAAAACGGTTGACCTTGAAGGCCATCCCTGCAACTTTCCTCTACTTTCGTAATTAAGCGCTCAAAATTACGTTTTTGAACTCGAAGAGCTCAAAAATATAATTTTTATGTAGTTTTGAGCTCTCCGAGCTCAAAAGTCTGATAGAAGTTTAATAAATCACATTTTTTGAATTTTCAAACCGCAATAACTTTTGAATGAATGAACCGATTTTCACGCGGTTGGCGGCATTCGACGCAGTTTTTCAAATTCTTTGATACATTTTTAAACACAAATTGATAAGACCGGAAGTTTCGGTGTAATTCGAAAAAAACGCTTTTATTCGATTTCTTTCGTCAACAATAACTCACGAATGAATCAACCGATTTTGACCGGCTTGTTGGCGATCGACGTGGTTTTTTGATGTTAAGAGCTGATTAGTTTTTGGAATTGTTCGATCGAGCCGTTTAAAAGTTATTCAAAAAAACTTGATTTGAAATAATTTTTTTTCGTAGTTTTTTTAAGATTTCTCAAAATCTATCTGTCGGAATCGGTCTAAAATGTATTCAAAATCTAAGTTTGGTCAAGTCCTTTCAAATGACACCAACCGGAATCAAATCGGCAAAGCCGTTCAAAAGTTATGAGAGGTTTACATATATACAAACATACAGACATACAGACATACAGACACCATCGCGGGAATAGTCAGGGAAGCTTTCTAGGACCTCAAAACGTCAAGATCTGATGAAAATTCGATTTTCGGAAAACGGGGTAAAAACAATAACTTCCCGATTTTTGAAAATTTTCAATTTTCTTAGCAGAAAGTTAAAAAAATTATTCAAAACTATTCTAAAAATTCGAGATACAATGAGCTTTGAATTTAATCGTCAATTTTTTTTCAAATAAAAAAATTTCCTTGAAACTTACCAAAAAATCTCAAGCAAAAATTTAACAAAATTTCATATCCTCTGATATGTTTGATACTGTTGCAAAAACATTCCGATATCAAAATCCACATGACTTTGATCAGCTCTTACATTCACATGCATCCGATTATTTTTTTAATTTCATAGAGTACTCCAATTAAACAGTCTAGTTGGCATATTCGTTGTAAATTAATTGCAACAGCTAACTCAAACTCAGTCAGTACAGAACTATGTATATGTAAACAGCAACATACATCTACATATGTGGATATACATGTTTTGATACGTTTAGAAGAGATACATCGGCGGAATTTTATGCGGGTTGCCTCTTTCATCCACAAATGCTTGACCCAAACCACCAAAAACCACCGGAGCGCAAATAAAATTCATTCCCGTGTTTGCCCGGTGGCCATTGCAACTGCGGCGTATACATACATATGCGAAAAGCGGATGTGCGCGATGCTGCTATCCACTTTTAACCCCTGACCCTACATTCACACATACGTAGATCGTATATACGTAGATCGTATCCAAGCATTACTTTTACAACACTCACCACCCACAGCAACCCAACCCTTTTTACGTTTTTCTCCCTCAGCAAAATTCTCTAGTTACCCAATACTCAAAGTGCACGGCTTACTAACGGCTGGATCTGCAAATTACACGAAATTGAAAGAACAACCGATGTGGATGACCGACAATACTTTTTAGATTTTTCAGTGAAATCTACTCGACTTTTTTTTTACTTTTTAATTAAATGTGAGAGAAAGTAGAAAATTTGTTGTCGCCGACAGATTAAAAACTTACGTATATACATACGGTGCTTTTTTGAATTTATTCCACACGATTGTCATATTTAAATTACTCTTATAACTTTTAACTTTTGAATCTAATTTTGTGGCACTTTATGATTCAAATTTTCTAGACTTTATGATAATTATTATCATTGTGGTAGAATTAAAATTTTATTTCTCTATTTGATGTGATTCTCGAAAAGAATATTTTAAATTATCTAAATGACGTTGTGATTCAAATAAGTGAGAGTTAAACTATTGATTTTAGATATTATGTTATTTATTAATTTCCCTTTTTATACAACTATTCAGAGATTTATATTCAAACTTTATAGAGACGGAATGGAGTGGAATGACAATTGCTGAGAATTTCTTCAGAAGAACTGGGCCGATAATCGGTGTGTTGATTTATTCTTGACTAAACTGTTGTAAGAAATAATAAAGCGACCAAGTGAACTGAGATTGAAGGTAAGCATTGTGGAAAGTTTATTTTCACAAAGAATCTGCGCGGTAAAGAAAGAATTGTAAATCATAACAAAAGATGAAAATAAGGAGCGATTTGTCGTGACAATGAAGTGATCTTCATTAATGCAACTCCGAGAGAAACTGAGTATTGATAGACAATTGGAATTAAAATTTTTGAAACCAATAGAAATTTTTTGATTTAAAACTTTTTTGCTGAATTTACGACAGATAAATTCTCCATATTATTTTCTTGTTTTAAAATTTCTTCACTTGAATAAAGTTAAGTTATAAGATATGTTTTATGATTTATTTCAATATTGCACGCGTCAGACCAAAATTTGGTGATTCGTTTAAAATATTAGAGCTGTAAGAAATCTTAAAAGTAGTCGAAATAAAGACCTTTTAAATTTGATAAATTGAATTTTGAACTCTTTGAAAACTTTAAAGAATTCTGGTGAAGAAAATTGAACAAAAAAATTTTAAATCGAAGTCATTTCTTTCACGAAAAAACCGTGTGATAAAATTTAGTACAAACGAGTATCCATCTACTAAATGGACTGTAGTAACATATAGGACAGTAACCATGTATGTACAAAAAATGTGATGCCATTTAATACACTCGCTAGTAAAATGACTACATGATAAATTACACATGCAGGGAAAAAATTGAGCTTCTACTATTTTTGATGGGAGTTATTATTATCATAGCACCGTAAACAATCCATATACTGGTGTACTAACAGTTAAAATACGTGTAGTTGGATTATTTTATATTTATTCTCAAAATTTTCGAAAACTTTTAGAAATTACTTATTAATAAAGTCTTAATTTTTGTGGATAATTCTTTCAATGAAGAATATTTTGGCGGTAGTAAACAAAGAAGTTGAAAATTTTTTAATATTTTTCAGATGTTTTTTAACTTACCGCTAAAAAAATTGAAAATTTTCAAAAATCGGGAAGTTACTGTTTTTACCCCGTTTTCCGAAAATCGAGTTTTCATCAGGTCTTGACGTTTTGAGGTCCTAGAAAGCTTCCCTGAATATTCCTGCGATGGTGTCTATATGTATGTTTGTGTGTGTGTGTGTATGTATGTAAGCCTCTCATAACTTTTGAACGGCTTGGCCGATTTGATCGTGGTTGGTGTCATTTGAAAGACCTTGATCAAACTTAGATTTTGAATACATTTTAGACCGATTTCGACAGGTAGCTTTTGAGGAATCTTAAAAAAACTACGAAAAAAAATTATTTCAAATCAAGTTTTTTTGAATAACTTTTAAACGGCTCGATCGAACAATTCCAAAAACTAATCAGCTCTTAAAATCGAAAAACCACGTCGATCGCCACCAAGCCGGTCAAAATCAGTTGATTCGTTCGTGAGTTATCGTTGACGAAATAAATCGAATAAAAGCGTTTTTTTCGAATTACACTGAAACTTCCGGTCTTATCAATTTGTGTTTAAAAATTTATCATAGAATTTGAAAAACTGCGTCGAATGCCAACCGCGTGAAAATCGGTTCATTCATTCGAAAGTTATTGCAGTTTGAAAATTCAAAAAATAGTATTTTATTAAAATTCTATCAGACTTTTGAGCTCGGAGAGCTCAAAACTACATAAAAATTATATTTTTGAGCTCTTCGAGTTCAAAAACGTGATAAGCGTAATTTTAAGCGCTTAATTACGAAAGTAGCGGGAAGTTGGAGGGATGGCTTTCAGGGTCAACCCTTTTATCTAATTTTTTTTTGTTTATGCTTAGAAAAGAAAAATTTAAAAAAAGCAATGTTCGTAAAAATGAATTCATAAATTTCTACTTAACTTAGCATTTGAATAATTTCTACTGAGAAGCAAGTAATTAACTAAGTAAGTAGAAAACTAACATAAGTTTTAAGACGATAAGCCGCTATTTGTTAAAATATTTAGCAATGAATACAAATATAAATCATGCAATCATAGCAACCATCCAGATACCAGAGAGACAGAGGCATAGTTTAATCTTATCATATTATAAATAATATTTTATTTAAATTGTACTAATAAAATTATTATGATTATTATTATTGTTACCGTAAAATAATTTATTCCCTTATCCATAAAAGTTTAAATTGGAATTTCAATCAAGGTACTCCGACTTTTTTTATTGTTAATCTCATAAAGATTATAATGCATGAATGGAAAAATAGAGCACTCGATATTAAAAAAGATAAAAATTAACGAGCAGAAGACCGGAAATTCTCGTACTAATATTACATTTAATATCGGTATATCGGAAATTTAACCGTGAAATAACTTAAACTCAATTGAAGCCGCATTTGATTGAGTCAAAAGCGATCAATTTTTAACAAAAGTTGAGTTTCAAATTCCGTAATCGGATTACCTTTTCATGAAGTAATAATTACAGTAGATTAAGTCAATGAAAAGGAATATGTTATGAAATGAACATTGTAACATTTACATTAATTTTAAATTTATTTACTAAACGATAAAAGACGCCTTCTGCCCTCTTTGCTTTTGTCTACGTTGCAACATAAATATAAGTCAAAAAAGAAATAAAATTTTGAACATGGCAATTATCTTTTGCCAAAAAATGCAAAGTACTTTTGTAAGTTTTTTTTTGTAAATAAGCTAATATGAAGCTCTGATGCCAGTATTAAGACATTGTAAAAAAAAAAAAAAATATACACTGATAGATAAACTATTTTGATTCGAGAAAAATAGTTGTTCCAAGAATCTGATTTTAAAGACAACCAGTTATTGCACTTGAAGAATTTTTTTTCTTGAATCTCGTGATCTTGGTTCAAGAAACCAATATCTTCTGTCGAAAACTTTTCATCAAGGGACAACTTTTAAATACTAACAATCATTTAATTTTTTTCTGGAAACTTTATATTTTTGATTTAAAAATTAGCTTTTTTTATTTAAAATATCCAAAAAATCTTTTAAAAAACAAAATTTTTACTTCAAAATATTCTAAAACTGATCAAAGACTTTTTGAAGAAGGTAGGAGATATCTAACAATTTTTAGTTCTCACGGCATTTTTGAAACGTCAGTAATATCTTATATTAACGTTACCCCGAGTCGAAATCTCCAACGTTATTCCAACGTCACAAACGCAATTCCAACGTCTCCAAGTTATTCCAACATTTCCAACGTCTCAAACGCGATTCCAACTTTTCAAGCGTTAATTTAAAGTTTTGAACTTTACCAATAAATAAAAATATATTTAGACATGAAAGACAAAAAATTTATATAATGTATAGTGATCATTCCACGCCAAATCGACCACCTTTGAACCCGATCTCTTTCAAATTTTTTCAAAGTGGAATTCCTTCATTTAATATTTTTAACTTCCCACTAAGAAAATTGGAAGTTTTAAAAAATCAAGAAGTTGTTGGTTCCACCCTGTTTTTCGAAAATTGAGTTATCATTAGATCTTTACGTTTTGAGGTCCTAGGAAGCTAATTTGACTTTTCCAACGTGTTGTATTTTATTTAAAATTGTTGATTGTATGAGTGTAATTTTTTAGCAAAGAGATTAAATTATAAATCAATCCATGATACAGCTTCCAATAATGCGTATCAATAAATTATAACTTTTGAATGAGCAAAAATTTTATAGGGTAGTTCTATTTTATCAACACATTTCAAGAGAAATATATATTCTTCATGCAAAAATTTTTCTTTTTCGTTGATTAAGATATGAGGTCCCGAGTCAAAATCTCCAACGTTATTCTAACGTTTCCAACGTCTCAAACGTGATTCCAACGTTACAAGCGTTAATTCAATGTGTTGAACTTTGCAAATAAAAAAATATAAAAATATATCTGGTCATGGAAGACAAAAAATTTATATATTGTAGGGTGTGCCAAAATGTAACTTCCGTGAGAAACCTTTTAAAATTAAAATTTTGAGTTCCGCTTTCAACAGGGGCTGCGTTTGGGCGTTTCCTGAGATATTTTGGAGTGAGACGATAAATTTGATTTTCATAGAATTTATTAACAGAAGCTTAGTTTGGGCACTTTCGCTGAAAATTCAAAATATGGTCGGAAGTGCCCAATTGAATTTCCTGTTAAAAATTCTATGAAAATCAAATAAATCCTCTCACCCTGAAATATCTCAGAAAATGCCTAAACACAGCTGCTGTTAAAAGCGGAACTCAAAATTATTTTTTTATTTGCAAAGTTCAACACATTGAATTAACGCTTGTAACGTTGGAATCACGTTTGAGACGTTGGAAACGTTAGAATAACGTTGGAGATTTTGACTCGGGACCTCATATCTTAATCAACGAAAAAGAAAAATTTTTGCATGAAGAATATATATTTCTCTTGAAATGTGTTGATAAAATAGAACTACCCTATAAAATTTTTGCTCATTCAAAAGTTATAATTTATTGTTACGCAAGTTAACTTTTTGAATCAAAAAAACTAAATATCTCGAAACAAGATAAGATTGTGACAATCATATTTTTTTTGAATCAACTTGCTTATTTCAGTGTATAAATATAAACGATTAACAATCAAAAATCATGTTATAGATTGAACATTATTCAACAAGAACGTAAATTCGAGCTTCACAATAATAGCATTATTCCAATGACGTTACAAATGTATTGATGGGGTTTCGCTCAACACTCGCTTCTGGTGGTTTCAGTTTGTATATTGCCGGCTATAATGATGAACGCTGGTCAGATTGGTTTCACTTGATTGTGTTATTTAATTAAGGATAGTCCAGTTAGATTTGATTGATCATGATAATAAATATCAGAACCAGATGCGGGTGTATAATAACAATGAACGAAACCCCAGATATTTAACTCACGAATAGAGAGCAGAGAGGTTCATCGTCCGATATCGTACCGTGTCGCCTACCTTCTTCTCCCACTGGAGAACATAGGGCACTGGATGCTCACCGGGGAACTCAACATGACAATTGAAGACTACGCTTTCACCCAAAATAGCTGTTATATGCACCGCATCTTGATGACAGAGACCTGAAAATTTAAAGTGTTTTTAGCTGTCATAAAACAAGTATAACAATCACAATTTTTTTATCTATTACACTGTTAAATATTTCTATTATAATTTTACAAGAAATGTATTGGAAGCTAATAGGCAAAACGTTTATTTAAAATTACAATTGGATTTAGTAATATGACAAAACATATGTAGCTCTGTGAGGTTACTAATTTTACAAAACGGTTTTGTAATTTTAGAAATATTTTCAGATTAGCTAAGTTTGTAAAATAACAATATTTTCCTTGAATTTTACTTGAATTGAAATAATAAAAAAGAAAAATTTGATTTAAAATTTGTTGTCATTTTATTTTTATGAAGCGCTGACTTGATTTTGTACCTCATGTAGACCTAATTTTTACATCTCATAGGATTTAGGATGAAAAGAATATTTACCCTCACTAAGGATCGAACCCGAGTCACGCGTTTGCCAGACCGATACCTAACACCCTACGCCGTACGACCGATAAGTGGTTCAACATCTCATTATTCTTATAAGCTAATCCTAGGTGGTGATTGAGCATTACAGCTTATTATTTATTATTTACATTATTTGTGTTATTTAATGCTGTTTATTAATGGAAAATAACTAACTTTCACATTATTTATAATTCATTGAACATTACAAAAATTAAAGTCTTCCATATCTTCATTCAAATATATTGATTTCGAAATGATCGTTTGAGCGTAATATTAAAATTTACAAAAGATAAATGATGCCTCGAATTTATTATTACAAATAAACAACCATAGACTGAAAATTAGTAAAAATAAATATGAAGGACATTGTTATTTTTTGATACATCAGTCTCATTTTTGTAAAACTGAAAAGAATTATTTTTAAAATTGGAAAGCAGTGAAGTAGAATTACAATTAGTGTAATATAATTAAAATTGT
>JZSA01004483.1:0-11968 GCA_000956155.1 Cotesia vestalis | reverse complement strand
AGTGAAAATAAATATGAAGGACATTGTTATTTTTTGATACATCAGTCTCATTTTTGTAAAACTGAAAAGAATTATTTTTAAAATTGGAAAGCAGTGAAGTAGAATTACAATTAGTGTAATATAATTAAAATTGTCTAGTAACACTACATTGCACTGTGCAATTTTACAATGAAAATTATAAATATAAAAAAAAAGCTATTTAAATTTTTCATGAGATTATTGTAATGTAAATTACAATATTTTTTTGTGGTTTTATATACAATTATGCCGAATCAGATAACAAATAATGTTTGCAAAATTAAAAATCTTTTTCTTAAAAATTGACGAACGATTCTGTAATATTACAATGCGTGTTAGGTTTATACATGTAGATTGTAAAATTACAATACATCTTAGTAGAATTTCTGACAGATGTTGGAAAATTACATGAAATGTATTTTATTTCGCATTGCTATACACTGATTTGTAATTTTACTTATTATTTGTTTTGTAATATGATTATAATTTTACAAAAATTTTCAACAGTGTAGAATGATAGATAAGTGTGATAAAGAAAATTTAAGAAACTTTTCAAAACATACTTCAAATTTTGTAATTCAAGTACAAGAAATTCGCCGAGAAATATTTTAATCATGATTACTAATTTCTTTAATGGGAATCTTGACTAGAGAATTTTTTCTCTTGACTCAAGAAATTCTTTTTCTTCAAAATGGTGTTTTTAGTTCAAAATTCTTGCTTGTGAGTCAAGTTAAATTTTTTATCAGTGTAGCCAATTTAGCTATTCAGATCTTTGCGTTGATCAAACAATTGTCTCTACTAAGAAAACTGGATATGCTTACAAGAGTTATTCGCTGTATAATAAAGCTAAACAAATATGTTCCTTGAATCGTATAACTAAATCGTTATTTTGACAAAACGTTGTTTGAGAATACGATAGATCGTTAATAGATAGTAGTTTTTAGAACAAATTTATTTTTAACAAAAGAACGCTATTTTCACATTAAGGTAGTTGGGTCTTGCGAGAAAAATTTCAAGAAACCTTTCAAATTATAATATAAGTAATTAAATGCATAATGCACATGCTGTTAAAATTTAGAGACGATTTACCACGTCTAACCGAAGATAATTGCAATTGAAAATGACATTTTTATACAGGCGGTATGGGAGAAGAGAGAGAAAACCGCGAAGTTTTATTATTTTTGTATTGAAGAAATTTTAAGAATTTCACGAAAAACTAATATTACGTAGATTAATACATGTATTATTACTCTAAAAAATTTTGGAATTTCCTACCACATAGTTTTTGATAAATTATTGATAAACTAGTAAAGGAAACCTTAAGTGTATATTGGAGGGATATAAATGTTATTCGATAATAGATGATTGGTACATCGGAATATTTTACAAAAATTTCTTGTTATAGAAAAGTTTACTGTGATTTACGATTTAAAAAAAAATAGATTTTGACTAGTAAATTAAGTACGAAGGTTAACAATAACTTGACTTTGAAATGCGAATATCTAACTTACTGTAGGCACAATTAACACTAAAAATAATACAATTCTCATAAGATTAGCGTTTGAATAAAATAAACATATTTTTTTTGTTCTAGTGTAGTAAGTAGAAACATGCAATATGTTGCAAGTCTTGAGTTTCTCACGTATTTTTAAAAATTTATGCAAGAATGACAGGAAGAGCAGAAATATATTCAGTAGGGGAACGAAGAATAGTGAGAATAGATAAAGAAAATTGCTGTTATAATTCGACAAATTCTCACACTATAAGAATATTCAATTATCACAATCACAAGGTAATTAAATAATAACACAACAAAAAGATAAACAGTTATAGGCAAGTGATAAAGAGATGAAGGAATATTTCCGAAGAAGGAGGGTTGAGTCGAAGAAAAATTTTATAATTTTCTAAAAAAGTTACGAGTTGTGTGATCAATAGCGTTGATGTAAGACTCATGTGAGTAATTATTAGTTGCAAGTTACAAATTATAAATTACCTGGTGTGATGAGTAAAACAACCCCAAGTAGAAACGTTCCAACGAGCATATCCGTGAATTGTCGGAAGCCTCTGCACCTTCGTAACCTTCTTCTCTCCATCCTCTCGTTCTCTTGATCCACATTCTCAACTACACTTGACTCACTACTAAGATTGTTAAACGAGGCTTTCAGACTCTCTTGTCGATGGCTTTGCTGTTTCAGACTCACAAACTTGTCCTGAATAAGATACGGCCACGCAATGCTGTCATGCACCGTCGATTGACGCTTGCTGCGTGTTTTGCCGATCCCAAGACAGGTGGGCTGTCCGGAAGTGAAGCCTGCTGTTGTCCAGGGAATCGATCTGAAATTAAAAACATTTTCTTATTATGATACGTCCTATCAATTTACGATTACTTGTGGGGCTTTGTTAACACTTCATTAGTTACAATAATAATTTTATTGAATTATTACTTGAATCAAGTATTTTATTTTCTTACAAACAGAGAAAAAATTTTCTTTATTGTAGAATAATCTCTTAATTAAAAAATATTAGACATTTGATTTTAGTAATTAGAATTTTTAACGCTAAACGGATTCACTATTCCAGTTTGGAAATTTTGTTAATTTAAAAAGAGATTAAAACTTTAATCAGATAACCTCCCCTCTGAAAAAAAAATATATCAAACACATATGGTGCGGATATATTCCAGAATATATCCAAGTAGGCTAATATATGTATATATGTGTCATATAGGCTTCATATATTTTTTAGTTCCAAAAGCTTTCAATAGGTGGCACCGGGTTGCAAAATTTTCTCGCTACTGTAGAGTTGCCTCAGAAGCTATAGATTCCAATTAAGGAAAATTTGATCAATTTATACACACAAAAAAGAAAAATAGAAAAATTACGGTATATAATCTAACGTGGCGCTTCCTGATGAAACCTGGAAAAATTACAGTTTCTGATTGTAAGTATTGCAAATTTGATAATAATTACATTGTGAAATGTAATATTTAGATTGAAAACTTTGAGAATTAACATTCAAAGTTTGAATCAGAAAAATGTTATTTCGAATTGTAATTTTTCTAATTTTGAATATGACGGGACACTTATTACTATTTATAATATAATTTTTCAAGTTTTCTTTTTCTCGTGTAGTTTCAGAGTTATATGTGTTTCATATATGTTGCACATATATGTTTATTGTGTGTGTGTATGTCACTGAACTCCTCCTAGACGGCTGGACCGATTTTGATGAAATTTTTTGTGTGAGTTCAAGGGGATTCGAGGATGGTTTAGATTCATAATTTGGTCCACTGGAAAATGTTTATTCAACTAATTTTTCATTTATAAGTAGTTGTTAATTTTGGAATGTTTTACATTGGATCGCTACCATCGCAGTATCAAATATTGAATATTATTCTATTTTAATTTCAGTTTGTCCCGACAGTCGGTGCTGCGATCAAATTGAGAAAAATATTTGAAATTTTGTGTTATTATTGTGTTCGTTTAAGTCGTGTGCTAATTAAAATATTAACTACGAATAGAAATTGATGTTTGAAGAGTTTTGAAGGGTGCCTAAAAAACGATAATAATTTTCATCAAAACAGTCCAGATTGCTACTATATATATAAATTTCTCCACTCCGATATATCCTGGAGTATATTTTGAAAATCATTTTCAAGTTTCATTTTATTTAGACATTTTCATATTATTTAAAGTAAGTGGCAATAAGATTTCTAAATCTCTTGCCTCAAATTGACGTGTTAAATGTTCGAAAATGTATCGTGAAAATACAAACAAGGGGAAGAAGTATTAAACTAAACTATCGAATATTACTTAAATACTCGACATATATCGCTATGCATAGGAAAACTATGAACTACCTCTCGCTATCTATCTACTAAAGTGAAACTATTTACTGGTGATAAAATTTGTTTCACTAAAATGAAGGAAATATAAAATGAAATTGAGAACAAGAACAATTTAAGATTAACTATTGCCATCAGTTTGCTTAAAATAAAACTTTCTTCTACATTCAATGTTTAAGACAATAAATTTATTTTCTTATTTCTAATAAAATTTTTCTTGTATCTGAAAAAATAGTTTCTTAATTAAAACTAAAGTTTCAATAAATTAAAAAATGTTTTAGGTAAAATTTCAAAATTACGCGATTTCTTCAAATATTTTATAGCCACTGTTTAAAAAGAGTCAACTTTTGGAAGGCAGTTTTTATTTTATCATCCAAAATACCACCTCTCACTAGATTTTATGTTTACTTAATAGTTAGCAATTAGTTTCAATCTTAATCCTAGTCCTTTGCCTGGTCTATTAGTAAAAATCACTTCTTTCCGGTATATAACACATAATTTGCTATAGAATCAAAAGAATTTTCAATTTACATAATTCTAAACGTTTACTGGCATTAAAATCTCAAAATTACAATAAAAACTAGACTTTGAACTGATCAAAGTTGACATGCTTCAGTTATCCGATCACTGCATACTACATACTCCACAGTAAATAGAAGCATATGATAATTTATGCTATCCGCCTTCGATGATTACCAAGCTAATGCAATAAAGTTCACTACAGTGTTTCGGTTCCGCTGGAACTAGTAGGAGTAGTTAGTCTAAGGCTGAATACGTCAACATTAGCTTTATTGATGAATCCGTTGATGTACTAGGGACAACACTGTCATATATTATAGACTTAACGGCATCTTACACATGTAACATAAGTTTCGGTAGTTGGTTTAAAAATTTATCGATCATGAATCATGATTAAAGTTGTGACACTTTGTGCACACGGATCAAAAGTTTGGAACCAAAATTTCATTTTTTAAATCAAAACTTATGAACAGTAGAGATAACTTACATGAAAATCAAATTATCTAACAATATAAATAACTTCAAATTAATTTATTGAACTAATAACAATCGACAAATTCGAATATTTGTTTCTAATTTATTATTGTAAATGAATTAGTCACTTGAATTTAGTTTATTCATCAATAATTATTAACCAATATTGACTGAACGATAAATTTGTTACTCCTCGGTCGTTTTCAATCTGGTTTTATTGAAATTAGTTTCATTAAGGTCCAATGTGTGTTTGTAATAAGGCTTGTCAAAATACTAACACCATAATTATTTTCAAAACATTCAACTAGCTTATTTTATTAGTTGTAATTGTTATTGATAGTTATGGAACAGCAGAACTTTTTGCATCATTATCATACTGAACAGTCTAAAGATGACTGAATTTATACAGTTGCTGATGATAATTAAACACATTGTGTAGAACAATAGAAACTAATATTGCGCCCTGACTTAATTTCCCTCATAAATAATCTAATAATTTATTTTTGTTTTTAAGATCCTGCAAAGGTGACTTTTACGCCTACAATCCAATTTTTACCGTTCCGATTGGCTGGTGTCGTTCAGTGTTATATTAAAGCAAACCCTCCTCTACAATACGTGACATGGACCAAAGATAAACGTCTTCTTGAACCTTATCAGACTAAGGATATCGTTATAATGAATAATGGTTCTCTACTTTTTACTCGCGTTAACGAAAATCATCAGGGAAAGTACACATGTACGCCTTACAATGCTCATGGAACACAAGGTGGATCAGGACCTATGGAAGTTTTAGTGAGAAATCCCCCGGTATTTACATTGGAGCCCGAACCGATGTATCAAAGGAAAATCGGTGAAAATGTTGAAATGGCTTGTGATGCTCAAGAAGCTGAAGGAACAGAAAAGCCAACGATTCAATGGCAAAGGGTTCGTAAAAAGAAAATATTTTCAGTTTTTTTACATAATTTTTTTTTTTCTCATTTTTTACACTTGATTTAGGGTAAGTGTGGGTATTACTGCGGATTTTTTTATTTCAATTATAAATAAATCGTACTTGAGCTTTTTGAATAAAAAAAAATTGTGTCTTGTAATTGAAATCTTTAAGAAAATATTTGCATAGTAGTTTCACACGTACAACAATTATTCAATTTGTTATTAATAAATTAAAATTAACTGGCAAACAGGTAGTAAACTATAGCTTTTTTGTGAGTTTCTATACGAAAAGAGGTGCTACTAAAAGATCTTTTTCTTTACATAAAATGCTTCAAATTTTAAATTTTTTGCATATAAAAGTAAGACAACCCTTCTTTAATATCAGTTATGCATTAAAATTCAATTTTCATCAATTAATATTATTTATTTAAGGACGCAGTAATTGGTACCAAAAAAATGAACATGCTTGTATCACTGCGAATATTTTCAATAATCCGCAGTAATTGAAGCACGTCTATTTGTATGCATTTGTACTAATTATTGCGGGTGTAAAATGCATATATTCTAAATTAAAATGAAAATATTGCCTGTCAATTGACAGTTAAAGTTGCCTTCAAATTGCTCTCAGTTAAAAATAAATAATCTTAAAAATAAATTATAAACAGAAATTGATAAAAAATAAAACAAATAAATCAAAGTTGATAAAAAATACAAGCGGTCATTGTAATAAAAAATTTTTTGTGTTAAATTAAGCAGAAAAACTTTCAAACCAAGAAATTTTCATTAAATTAAGTGAATGTAACTTTGTTCAAAATTTTTTCTGAATGATTTAAAAAAATTCAAAATAATTTTTTTAAATCAAGATTTGTGTTTCTCCTAAAAAGCTAATTTTTTTTATTACTCCAAAAATGCTGCTTGTTATATTATACATCACTATTCCGGTGATTATTATTAATTGATATGAATTCAAATTATTTCAGGAATACGTTCTAATCCAGTCATTTTATTAAACAAATAATTATCTTTCAAACGTATTTTATTAATTTCTTATATGATCCCAAAGTTGTTTATTATTAAATTTCATCCGCAGTAATATGCATGCAGTAATTGGCACGCAGTAATGGAGACAAGCTCCTTTTATGCCCGCAGTAATACATGCATATGAACTTTTTTTTAAATGTTTATAATTTAAAAAAAAATATTAGTTTATCGCACTTTTGATTTTTTTGAGTCAATAATGAGTCAAACTTTGGTTTAAAAAAAAAAATTATTGTTATTTTTGAAAAATTTAACAAAAATGCTACCGAAAAAACCGCAGTAATACCCACACTTACCCTATTCAAATTATTTTTTATCTGTTTTAAGTCTAAACAACCTTTTAGTAAAATAATTGAGCAGCTGTAAATATGTTACGCTGTTTCTAATCTAATGAGACTAAAAAGTTTGATCGGTTTTTTGATTCCAACAGAAAATCAATTGAAACACTGGTTACAAATAGATTTAAATAATAAAACAGCAACAATATTGATTTCTAAAAGAATAGTGAAATCATAAAGCAATAAGATACATGCAACGGATGTCTCTTTTTCTGACAATTACTGTCAATAGCACAAGTATCGATCAAACATTCAACATACATTAGATTAGTGTTTCTCCTAGCTATTTATAAGTTCTGTAACATCACTAAAAGTTTTATCTTTTCTCCCATTGATTCTTATGATAATATGATTGTCATTGGAACAACAATTTCGAAAATGGCAAAGTTTTTACGAGTTTCTAATTAGATAAAGTAAATATATATAGTTGTCGCGGAGACGCAGGGACTCTTGACAATAGGTAGCTAATGAATTACGAAACATAGGACTACTTTTAATTAAATTACCTCTCGTCATCGAGAGAAGAAACTTCCGCTGAACATTCATTCTCTAAGGGCTGCAAAAATCTTCGTGAACTCTTAGTTCTTCTAGATGTCGTTTTATGGATAAGCCGCCGGTGGAGGTCCGTGGCCTGTAGCCCTCCTCCGCCCTCCATTCCCCAGCTCCCATAGTACCTTAAATACAGAAATTACTTTTTATTAAAATATGCTTTATAAAAAAAGTTGTGATTTATATTAACAAGAAAACAATTTGTCAAGCAGTGAAAAAAACTACGCAGTAAAAAATCTATTTTACATTATTCAAAAATGGTTTGAATTAAAAATTTTCATGTGTTTATTTAAGTGATACTTTTTTTGTAGTACTATTTGAAAATATTGATAGAAATTCAATAAAATTTAATTCAATTCTCAACAGTTCAAATAAGAATTAATAATTGTTATATCAATATAAGACGGTTGATAAAAATGAATCTGATCAATAGCAGCTAACACTTATTTTGCGTTCATTCCTAAAAAGTATAAAATTTTTTGGTCATTTTTTGGGACAATATTTTAACACAAAATTTTGAAGTTAAAAATTTCACAAGCTATTTGTTTATTTAACTATAATGATAAACGCAAATATTTTATAATACAGGCAGGTATTGATATTGTTTTTTCAAAAAATTAATAAATTCTTGAGCTAAAAAATCTTTTTCTGCATTCAAATTTTTTAACTTCCCGCTAAAAGAATTGAAAATTTTCAAAAATATAACTTTCGAACGGCTTGACCGATTTCAAAGCGGTTGGCGCCATTCGAAAGGGCTTGGTTAAACTTACGTTTGTATGCAGTTTGGATCGATATATTTTGAGAAATCTTAAAAAAACTACAAAAGAAAATTGTTTTAAATGTGGTTTTTTTGGAATAACTTTAAAACGGCTCGACCGATTGATTCCAAAAACTAATCAGCTCTTAACATCAAAAAACCACGTCGATCGCCGCCAATCCGGTCGAAATCGGTCAATTCGTTCGTGAGTTATCGTTGTCGAAAGAAAACCGAAAAAAGTGTTTTTTTGGAATTATTTCGACATCCCTAGTTTGATCAATTCAAACTTAGAAATTCTTCATGGAGCTCAAAAAACTGCGTCGAATGCCGTCGACCGCGTAAAAATCGGTTTATTTATTCAAAAGTTATTGCGGTTTGAAAATTAAAAAAATAGTGTTTTATCAAACTTCCATTAGACTTTGGAGCTCGAAGAGCTCAAAAACGTTAAAAGTACAATTTCAAGCGTTTAGGTATGGAATCGGCAGGAAGTTGCAGGGATGGCCTTTAGGGTCAAACGTTTTCCTAATTTTTTTTCTCTCACTGTAAAGACTAATCTGGTTACATTTGAGATAATTATTTGTATTTACACTAGAAATACATTTGTACATTCAGCGTTGAATTCATATCAATATAACTATTACAAGCTTTAAAATTTTGTTAATTCCACTGTTTACAATTTACTATTATTTCAGCCTTTTTTTGCCGCCAGTATTCGAAACAATTAATTATTCATAAGCATTGTTTAAATGAACATAATTAATTTAAACTTAAAACGTCGAAATAAGCGTAAATTATACTAGCATTTCATAAATTTGATGTTCAATGTAATTTAAGTTTTTTATGTTTCAACTTCAAGTTTGGTACGAGTATCTACTATGAGAAAAGAAAAGAAAGAAAATTAAGAAACTTTACCCGGGATTGAATGCATAAATAAGATATGTGTTGTGAAGAAAATTAAGCTTTGAATTTGATTAAATTTTGAGAATACTTTTATTTAGTAATTACGGAGCCTTCATAGAAGATAATATTTGAATTTTGTATAGATATTTTATCTGTCTTTAAGTCTATTGATAAAACAGTAGATGTAAAAAAATTTATAAAAATATTTCTCAAAATAAAGTCAGTCAATTTACTAATTTTAATGAGAGTGACGATGTTTTACTAAATTAAGAGACAAGGGAAATGTGAGCGATCAACGAAAAACGCTACTACGATCAAAGTGTGAAAAAGAATAAAATCTTTGATCTTACGTGCAGGATCGCCTCAAGCATTTACTATGCTCAAAGAGACATAATTAAGTATTCTCATCAAGAAATCAATTGACTGAGTGAGCGCTTTGAAGTAGTATAAGTAATTATAAATCTTGTTATTATTGAAATCTTTCATCGCATTTTCTTTCAGTCTCAATAGCTAATTTGAAGTCTGAATAAAAATTTTATCGGAGAGCATATAAGGTTGCTATAATGTTTAGCTGATTGAATGTAAAGCATGAAAAGTGACAAGTTATAGTTTCACATTAATGATTATCACGTTAAGAAACTTCTTTGGTTTATAAATCTAAAAAAAATCGATTTTTTTGCATATTTATGAAATTAAAATTTAAAAGTGTTTTTTTTTTTTAAGGATTTTTCAAAACACATCGTTAAACATGCTTTTCTCAATACTATTTTTTTTTTTCAAAACGGTGAGCATAATATTTCAGGTTCTATGAAATCAATTTATATAAAATTATTATACATTCCTTTATTGCCTAAACTAGATGAGTAAAAAAATGCCAATTTTAAGTGACTTTGTAACTTTTTAAATTATTTGATTTAAATACTTTGTTGTATAGTCCAGAAGTATCTGACAAAAATGTTTTTTCTTTTTTTTTTACAAGTTATTTTGGAGCAAGAAGAAATTTTCTTAGCTTGAAAAAATTCAACTTTGTTCAAGAAATTTTAACTTCATTCAAAAAATTTTCAGTCTTCCTTAAGATTTTCTTGACTTAAGAAAATTTAACCTTGACTCTTTTTTTCTTTCTATGTGGACTTAGCCATAATTCATAGCTAAATTTGTCACTAAAGACAAATTTGAGAACTGGGGAAATAAAAGACAAAGGGGAAGGGGGGACTTTTACTCATTAGGAATTTTCGGTAACTGACAAAACATAAAATTTTGTGCCTCGAGAACAAAATATCCCTTTAACACATAAAATTTTTAATTGATCTCGACTGAAGTTAATGAAAGAAATAAACATTAATTAGTCTTTCTAAATAAATATTTTTTTAAAGACTCATCAATATTATCTTACCCCTGCCGTTTCGCCGCCACCACCGCTGTCCGTCTCGTCTATATATTCTTCTGGCGCCAACGTAAAATAATGTTCAGCCGCCGCGAATTTCAAACACGAACATTACCTGGAACAAAAAATACAGTTTATCATTAATTATTGATGACTACTTCAAATAAATCATAATTTTCATTATTAATTCTTCTTGACTGAAGTTTTTTGATCCTACTCTGGAATTTCACTGATTCCAATCAGTGAATGACAATTTCATTGGTGCATCAGTAAAATTCACTGATTGAATCAGTGAACAAAATATATGCGTACACGCGTAATGCTATGTTCACTGGTTAAATCAGTGAAATCCACTGATTCATTTTAAGAGAATATTGAATATTTGTTTTCATAATTTTATTATTACATATTTAATGATGTTATCAAAGTTTTCATTGAAAATATTATTTCTTACAGTTGATATGAAATACAAACTACCGACAAGTTATACCTCCGACTATTAATTTTCATACATTAGCATGTAAATAATAATGTATTAATGGAATATTGTATGCCGACATAGTCAATATAGTTATAATGAATTTCTAACTAAAATTCAATTTACCTACAACATTTAGTTTAATTGCGTATAGTTTACTTAGAGATTATATGACATGTAATTGAATTAAGTAAACATTAAATACTCTATTGTTATAAAGTTTTTTAATTAAAATAAATCTTTCTCTCATGAGTATTTGATGTTCACTGTTAAACTCTTTGTCTGAAACTTTCGAATTCACTAATATAACGATTTCCGGAAATGCGGAAGTCGTCAATTAAACTACGTCAGAAAAAGCTTCATTTCTATATCAACTGAATGTTCGACTTCGAACATTTCAATTGAGACAGACTTCAAAAATTGAACAACTCATGAATGTCAGACGTTAATTAAATACAACAAAACTTTCTATCGGATCTTAATGGTTCTCGTAAAATAACCATAAATGCGATCACTTTTTTGTGTCATTAAGCTCTTTTTGAACGTAAACGAATAGTTCATCTCTGATTTAAATAACTGCAATAAAAAAGAAAAGCTATTAAAATGTTCAAAAGCACTGGAGGAAACGTTAAATAGTTTTTACTACAAAACGGGCCGTTCAATACATCGATACCAGATTAAATTGTTACAATAGCTATTTTCGGTTTCGGTGAATAGCATCGCTCTCATAACTATTAAG
>JZSA01004482.1:0-24075 GCA_000956155.1 Cotesia vestalis | reverse complement strand
GAATCATCTGATGACACATTCCATTCGTAATTTTAACAAATTTAGCAATTTCTTTATTTTGTATTTTGTTACTTTCTTTTAAAACTCGAACACCCAATCAGAACTTTTAAATACTCAGGAGTATTCCCATGATCACTACAAATGCATACTTTGACATTCGCACTCAATGTCACAATAAAACAACACCTACCCGCTTTGGGCAAGGTACCCGCTTTAGGCTACCTTCCCCTATATCTTCCTTTGTGAGAAAATTTTTTGATCTGGCCATAATAGGGACATATTAAGGCATATCAGAAAAATCTTTAACGGATAGAAATGAAAATATTAATTTTATTTTTGAAATGTAAAAACTGTTGCTCAAATGATATTATCCACTGCATAAACATTGGATACGATGTCGAGGATTTTTTAAACAACTGATCAATTATTTTAGACACTTCAAATATTTATGTTTCTCAGTTTACAAATATATATTACACGCTTTAACTATTATTTCCATTGGGAGTTATGATTAATAGAGGATATTGACCTGCGTCTATATGTGTAAAAAAAAGTATCACCAACAAACAGAGTCCGTAATCCAAAACACAGCATTTGATATTGACAATCTACAACAATATATAAATGTATGTATCTGTATGAATATATCGATTGCTGTGCGTGTATTTGTCGCTATGCATACCTACATGATCAATTACTGAGGACATTTAGGAACGTTTGAAGGTGTGTGGGTGTGACATCGACCAATTAGTTTGGTCTCTTGCAACATCACTCAATTTTTTCGAGTATCTGTTCTATTTACTATTTTCAGTTCGTATTCTCTTTCATTATCCACTGATACACTTTATTTATATTTATTTTCTTTTTTTAATTCTCTACCATCCCTGTACCTTAAATGTTCAAAGTTACGGGGCCGATAATTCTAAGAATTAGAATTTACGGCAACCTCTTCCGTCAGACCATCCATCTAATAAAAGGAAGGAAACATTCGTCCTTTCTTGCTTAAAGTATTGCTGAGGAACAGGAGAGGCAACTTCCTTTCTAAAGTAGAGAAAGTCGAATTTAAGTGGTTTTAATTCATAGAATACAGGAGTCGACTGTAAACAACTTTTATTTTAAAAATTAAGAAATTTTAAGCTATTCTAAATTTTCTTGCTGGAATTTCAAAGGTATAATTTCACATACTTTGAGTTCATATTGGGCGTGTTCGACTGCTATGCAGAAACTTCTCACTCATCCGCTTACGGTTGATAATAACTACTGATCCTTTAAGTATACTTATATGATATGATGAGTTGAGTAAATGATGTTAAATAGAGAATCGTGGTAAATAAATTTTATGACATTTTAAGAAGCTTATGATGTTTTTTAAAAAAAAATTTGCTAAGAGTATATTACACACTTCGACACTTCAAATACGGCTCAGTAGATTGAGCGCATTAAAATTCAATTCTTTTTTTAATTTATCCAATTAGGCTACTTACTTGTCAATCTGAGGGAAAAGTGAACTTTACTAAATTGACTTGCAACAATTTATATTTTGAATATTTTCTATTTTAATTAATTATTATTTTTGACTTAGATTTTCATGCGAATCATAAATTATTTTTTTAGACACAAGAAAAGATTTTTTCCAAAAATAAAAGAATAAATTTATTGTTTTAACATTTGTTATAGAAGATAAGATTTTCTTTCTAACAAACTGATGGTAATAATGAATATTACAGTATTTTTTATTTTATTTCATATTTTGTCGATCTTCGTTGAGCAAATTTTAACATCAGTAAATAGTTCCAGTAAGCAGAGGAGTATTGATTTAATATTCAACTACCATTCAATACTTGGGTTCGATACTTTTTCCGTGATAAATCTTGAAACATTTAATAAGTCGATTTGATGTAAAAGATTTATAAATCTTATTCTCAACTACTTTTAACAACACAGAAAAAAACGCTCACTTGAGCCAAAAAAATATTTTTCTTCCTAATTATTTTCTTGAGCGAAAAAAAATTTTTTTTGACACAAGAAATTTCATTTATTTCAACAAAATTAGTTTTCTTGCTTTAAGAAATACGTATCTTGAACCAAGAAAATTTATTTAAGTCAAGAAAATTTTCTGATTTTGAGAAAATTCAGCCTCTTGCTCCAAAAAATTTAGTTCTTGATAAAAGTAAATTTCCTTATCTTGAGAAAATTTCTCTCTGGCTCCAAAAAATTAAATATGTCGATAGAAGTAAATTTTTATTAATATTTTTATTGATTATCATGTCAAATGGGAAGATCAAATAATATTGAATCATTTTTTTTCGCTCAATATGTATAATTGCACGCTAAAATAATATAAAATGGGTATCAAATATTCAAGAGAAAAATTTTCTCAAGGTGAGAAAATTTTTTTCTTAGCTGAAGTAGGTGGCATTGCTTCCCTAAAGAATCTAAAAATCTTGATCAATTATAAAAATTGATTGTATCAAGTATTTATGATAATTTGAATTAAGAAAAAATTACTTCCACAAAGAATAGAATTTAAAGAAAAATTTTTATTTCGGCCAACACAACTTCAGTCTTTCTTCAGACACCCGAAAATTTTCTTGAATCAAGAATTTTATTCTCCAATCAAGAAATTTTTCTTTCTGTGAATATATTAATACATCTAAACAGTAAGAAACTTGAGAATTGATCCTCAGCTTATCTGAGTAAAGTTCTAATCTCTTTCTAAATCAAAATAACTGGAATAGCGAATTGGATTCAATTAACCAATTTTTTTCCTACAATAATTGCGAGAAAATAGTTGCTAGAAGAATAATAAATTCAAGAATAGTATACATGTTACTTGTTGAAACATATTTTCAATTCATTTGAATTTTAATTCAGCTTCTGTTTAAATTTCTAACTACTAAATTGAATTTTTTAATATTCTTGAATCAAAAAATCATTTTACTTGAACGAAAATTTTTTCTTGGCTTATTAGAAAATAAAATGCTTAATTTTATTAAACTAAGCTTAAATTTTTAATTGCTTAACAAGATAAGTATTTGTTAAAACATTAAATTAAGCTAATACTAACTATGGAATATACATGGAAGGTTTGTAGATGTTAGACATAAGTGGGCAACGTTTATTGAGCATCAGAGGCCTTAGTGTACTCCCTAAGAGTAATTCGGGCGTGCGGAGCGGAACACAATGCAGTGTCTCACGTATTCCAGAAACGAACAGAGGATTGCAAGTGGAATTTACTTTGTATGGAAGCATGAAGCTCCTTCTATTGCAGGTATACCACTAGTTAAGTATAGAAGGAAAGCCTACTCTACAACTACATAATACTAGTACAAATATAGGCTAGAGCTATATACATATACATATAACAGACATAGATAGTGCTAGCAGTGTCTAACTCCTATATTCTTGTCCGCAATATTGCGGCTGCTGGATGTACGACCAAGTTTCCTCGTCTCAGTATGCGCAATTATTTGTCTCTCGATATACATAAAGTACAATATAATTTAGTACTGTTTATATGTATAGCTGAATATGCTTGTCCACTTTTACGGAACTATATATATTTGTTCATTGTCTTAACTTTCGGCTTTCATACTACCTTTATTTGACTATGTTTAATCACTTGTTTCATAATTATTTACTTGTTTCATAATTGTTATATTACCGACTTAAGTACAAAAATAAATCAACAGTACGGTGGAGAAACTTAAGCGATCAATCATATATCTTGAAAGAATAAATTTAAAAGGATTGAAGACAATTTTATAAATTTTTATAGATAAAATTCTATATTTGTTTCATACTAAAAAGTGGTCTCTAATAAATGATTTGTTAACTATTAACAAATATTTTTTTAAAACAAATAAATTCTTCTATCAGTGCAGGTTCCACATTCCATCGAATCGGAAGTAGAATTTATTGAAATCCGTATTGAGATGATCTCTACATGACAAATAAAAGACCATTACCAAATTTGCAGCTTTTTGAAGCTATGTTTTAAAAATTAAGATTTTTTATTATTAACACCCACCCCCGCGATCTTTATTGGAGGTGATTCGATGTAAAATCCATTCTTAGATTATTTTTGTATCACATGTAGACGACTCCTATTGAATTTGAAGTCTATAGGAGCTATAGATTGGAAATTAAAAATTTTCACTGTTAATACCTACCCCCGCAACCCTCGGTGGGGTGAGATATCGTAAAATTAATTGATAGATTTTTTCTTTATCTCTTACAGAAGATTCCTACCAAATTTAAAGTCGACAGAAGCTATAGTTTAAAAACGGGAATTTTTCATTGTTAACGCCCCCGCAACCTCCCTTGTGGGTGGAATTTCGTGAAATCCGTTTTTAGCTGACCTCTAATCGTGATAAGCGACTGTATCTATAGAAAGTCTCCTATATATATCGCGTGCCTAATGCCAAAAGGGCGTATTACAGCAGTTATATAGGATTTTATACCAGAAAGTCGTATAAAAAAATTTTTTTTTGCTATTCTTTCTAGAATCGCTCCAAACGCAAAGATCTGCAGAAAAAAATTTTTGACGTACCAACGCCAAAAGGGCGTATAAAAAAAAATTCGGATTTTTAAAAATTTTGAAAAACAGTTTTCAAAATTGTCTGGAGAAGATTTGTATGAAAAAAAATTTTGAAAAAGTCAACATTTTCGATGGTAGTAACTTTAATTTTTCATCATCTTCATCATCATCATCAAAAAATTGTTTTGAACTGAATATATATCTGATGAAAACTTTATTATCGAAAAACGGGGTAAAACCAATAACTTCCCGATTTTAGAAAATTTTTCATATTTTTCGCGGGAAGTTAAAAATTATACGCCCTTTTGGTTTTAGATCACTAAATTTTCAGTATTCTAAAGCCAAAAGGGTGTATAACTTGAGACATACGCCCTTTTGGCTTTGGAAAATTTTTTTTCGTTTTTAGGCTAAGAACGTTTAGAAAACGATTGGCACCAAAAAAAAATTATACGCTTTTTTGGCATTAGGCACGCGATATATACCCGAGTCGAAATTCAGAGCCCATTTAGAACCTTCTAAAATCGGATCTATTTCGGACTTAGGGGCTCAAACTAGAGCCTGTTACCATGTTTATTATTTTTAATTTTTAATTTGTTATTTTTAAGTTTTTATTTTTTATTTTTAAGTTTTTATTTTTAATTTTTAATTTTTTATTTTTAATTTTTTAAAAAACGGACTTGAGGGTTCAAAATCGGACCTCTGGGTCAATGTTCGGACCTGTGGGTTCAAAATCGGAGCTATGGGACTACAAGGCTCTCAGTCGGATCTATTTCGGACTAAAGGGTTCTATTCAGGCTCTAAATTTCGACTCGGGTAGATTTAAAATTTTGTAAAATTCAACTCTGAGATTTTATTAAATTCCACAAGAACAGTTTTTTTAAAGTATTGAAGGTCTTTTTGATCGAATATTGTGCATATAATCTTCATAAAATCTTGAAACTTACGAGAAAACGTTTCTCAAAAGCAACCAGCAACTATTACCATGATCCACGATATTCATTGATGTAGGTTGCTTTTGGCGTAAAAGAAAGCCATTCTAAACCGCGTTCATAAAACATGAACGGAAGTTACTTCAAAAGATCCTAAATGCATCTACGTAGATGTGAGGCTTTTAGCTTTAGAGTGTCACAAAAAAGTTGAAAATAAAAGTTATAAATGTGAAAATTTAATGTTAATCACATCGCATCTGGTAAATTCTCAGTTTTTTCAATAGTATTTTGTCATAAAAATAGTAATTTATGCACCTTGGAAGGAAAGTAGGACATTCTAATCCACGTGTAAAATTGTCTTCCTAGCCAAAGGCGAGGGTGGCGAAGATGCGGATTGGGATATCCTACTTTTCCCGCTGGCGCGGGAAAGTTTTAAAGCAACCGAAATTCTCTCACAGTTGTGCAAACTGTCGACTGTTGCAATGTTTCTAAAAGCTTAGTATTAGTTTCTAGTTGCGTTAGAACCTTCAAATTGTAGTGGTCACGCAAGGAATGACAAATCTGTTTACCCTTGCAAAATATTTGCCATAGGAAACTAGTGCTGCGTTATTTGTCAACGTCAGTCAATTCGACAAGCAAATGAATGCAGAGAATAACAAAAATAAAAGTTAACTGTTAAATTTGAAGCGGTTAGATTGTAACGCGGTTGTATTTTTTTTTCTTTTTCATAGAATGCTATTTTTTAAAACTCTTTTAACTCGCGATTAAATAGGAAACACGGCACACTTTATACCACTTTACGATGAAATAATCTTTTTCAATTTATGGTGTGAATATTTTAAACTTTGTCATATCATTATTCAAAATTTGAAACTTGTATACTCGGGAAAAATTTTGGTAAATTCATCAACAACGTTTAAATTGCAAGTACAACTAGATTAAATAAAAATATTATCTAGAAAATTTTTCTCTAGTTTTATTTTATTAGTTTAAAATCATAGTTCAGTCGTCAGAAATATATTGAACTTGAAAATTTTAAATTCTTTTATTTTCGATGGCCCAGTTTAGAGTTTTAACATCAGCGCAGATCAATTAATTGAGGCGTGGTATTTTGAAAAGGCAACAAAATTTTTTAATGTATTTCAAGATTATATTTACTATGCCAACAAGTCTTACATCAATAGATAATCTCATTAAAAATGATAAAAAATGGTCTTTTTTTTTAACGTTCAAAGTAGAATACTGTCTTTAATCAAGATAATTTTTCTGTGTACGAAAAATTCTGTCCTAAACTGAAAAACTGTATTAGCTTCTCTGAAAAACTCTTACTTACGTTCGTTTATAATTTTATGCTCAATATTTAACTCATAGAATTGTTTCAGAATAATCAAAAATTTATGCAAATCTAATTTGATACAAAATATTTGTTAAGTAGATAATTTGTATTAAGTTAGTTATGTGACTGTGCTATGTATCATTAATGGCATTAAACATATGTAAAGTTTCTCACCAGTAGGTTATTTTGATTAAGTGAATCTGTAAACTGCATGGTAATCCATTTAGAGGATTCCGAAAAGGCAGAGAACATTCGCAGCTGGTGCTGATCCTCATCCATAAAGAAAATGCAGCGAAATAGGATTTAAAACTATTTACGATAGTAACATAATTTATGATCAGTGATCAGTATTGGTATTAGATTTAAAGCACACAAGTTTCAGAATTAAATTTTTTACCGGATCAAAACTAAATTCTCGGCATATGGAGAAAATACTGGTGTTACATAACATGAGAGTAATGCTGAAATTGATCATTTCAATCCAAATAACGATAATTTTTTATCTTCTCTGTGTAATGGTATTAGTGAAAATATAATGTCTATAGGAGTTCAAAATATATAACCGATCAGAAAAGCTTAGTGAATATAAACTTGCTCCACTGAACTTTTGAATTTAAAACTTTTGCAATGTGAACTTTCATAAGCTTTTTATAATTAACTTATAGTTTAGTTACAAACACGCAAACTCATTCGTTAAATTTTCGTTTTAAGTAGGAATTTCTTCGTTCAAAATTTTATTAGCTTAAACCAAGAAGATTATATCTCCATTTGAGAAAACGAAGTTTTTAACTGCTACTTAAATTAACAAATATCTAACATTAATTTTTATTTTATAATAATTAAATTATTGTGAAAAAAATCCCACATATAGGAATAAAAAAAAAATTTTCAACACAAATTTTCCAAAATTTTTGTAAAGAGCTATATTGCTTTTTTTTGTCAAAACGAATTTTCAGAATTTTATTATTAATAATTATTTTGATGTCAGTTTATTTGTTATTTCCACCATAATTATGGTCTGGTTTTTCAGTGTGTCAAAATTATGTAAGGCGTGATGGGACGACGAGGTCAATAAGTCATTAAACTTAGCTTAAAAACTTCTCAAAAATAATAACTAACATCTCGATTGAAATTCCTAATAAAGCCATGTAATACCTAAGTATCATATTATACAGCAACCTCGGGTATGAGCACTTGCGCGCTCATAAAACAGAAACCCTGACTAACCTGACCTATGTCCGGGCGAAGGCGTTGCAGACAAGACTGTATAAACTGGAAACGGCGTGCCAAAACGAAACGAGGCCATGTGCAGCATCTAACTATACACCACACACTCTTAAATCTTTTGACAAGTAAAGCTAAAAAATGAATTCTTGGACAAGTAGGTTCTTATACAAACCTGATGAATTGAAGTTTTGAATCTCAGTTTCAGCTGTTTGCACCTGTGTCCCTTTTCAACATGAATTATTTTAGTCAACTGCAATGCCTTTCCAGGTTAATAACAACTCGAGAAGACTCAGAGATCGGGCGGGGCAATGATCACCCTGGGATTAAGGACTTTCAAGCTAGGATTCACGCCTGCGTGTCTTTTTTTTTTCTACCTGTGCCTGTGTAGTACTTTGCACATTGTCACTTAAATGAAATAACAAACCAATGAATTGGGATCCAGGTGACTGGGTGAAGGGATTGGATTGGGTAAGTTACTTATACTTTGACCTTCGCTAGGACATTTTTGAAAAATAGTGTTCTTATTCTCCGTTAGGAAGTTATTCGTCAAATTTTTACCTCGTTTTTAGAAAAGTTCGACTAATTTCAGTGCTAAAATTTCCAGTTGCTCGTCATTTTAGTGACAAGCGACACTGATGAAACTATTTTTGGTCTCAAAACTATCACTGATTATTTTTGGATTAACCACTTTAACACTTACATCAAAAATTAAAAAATTGTTTAACAAATTCTTCAGTCACTAGCTCAGTTCCTATAAGCTTAGATTTGTTTTAAAAAACTCACTTTTGACCAAAATTTAATAATCTTTAGGTCAGCTTAAAAAAATTGACAATTCCGATTCACGACTTTCAACGAAATGTTTAAGAAAATTCGTTCAAACCGAAAATACTCGATTAGAAAAATTTGTAACGTTTAGCAACGAGTGCATGCAGCGCCATGACAGTGTGCTCGAACTGTTTCGCACCCCCTTTCATGCCCTCTTCTGTCTTCATGTACCACTACACCCCAACAGGGCAGATGGGGGTGGTCGATCCCCCACTCTGATCTTCCACCGATGGCAAATTTCTAGTCTCTATGCTTGGCGTCGTGCGCGACTCTAACCCCACCATGAGAACATATTGATCGGTTTGAGGGCGGCTGCCAGGAATGTATCATCTACTCATAGATCCTGATGCCGAGATTTTTTTGCCAACGTAAATATTCAGGGGAATAGAATAGAAGCTGCTTTAAAAGTTATTGTGGTTCCCGGAAGGACCGTCATTAACGAATTAGGCATTACTCAATATCAACTAGGTCAAAAACTTGAAAACTATTTGATTGAATGAATTTTGAATCAAGACAAATTTAATTGATTGAATTGAAGCAGCAAACTTTTAAATGACGATATAAAAAAAACTTTCAGAGAATCAAAAATTTGGAGTTTATTGTTAACTTTTGATTTTATTTGGGACTGAAAAATCTGCGCGTGCTCATCAAACTCGCCAGATCAAATGAAGCAGACACTAACGAAACTATTGAAATGCAAATAATGTTCATTGATGTGTTGGTATTACATTCACTGGAGGTATATAGATAAATTATATAACTTATAACTTTAACGTACTTTTATATTATTTATGGAAAAATAGTAGAGTGCGCGTTACATTCATTCGATTTATCACTAGAAATATCATTTTGAATTTACACTGATTGTCAATATAGGAGACTTTAGTTTGTGGCAATACTATTATTTTCATTATATTTTATATACACTGTATTGATATTTTATTGTATTATTAGATTGATTTTGTTATTACTATTGCACTAATCAAAACTTTACTATCGGAAAATAAAACTGTCACTAGATCTATTGGTAATTTTTATTGATAAATATCTATATTTTTAGATTTTCTATTTAAAATTCTTTTTCATTTACTCTATTCTTAACGGTAACGTCACTATAGCTAAATATATTCTTTATAACTTGAAAATAAATTTTAATTAACTGCTAATAGACAATGACTTTTTTACGTCATTTCCGTTTATAATACTTGATCAAAGCACAATTATTTGGCTATTATTGAATGTTTTTTTTTTAACTTCGTTACTATATCAAGGATAACAGCTATGTATTACGATACATTTTTTTTCTTATCTTTATAGCATAATAAATTTTAACACTTTAAAATTTTTGCGCTCGCTAATCTGTCTATGTACTAATTTAAGAACAAAAAATTTTTGCAAGCCCATGAATCGAGAAATTTTTTCAAAATATCTAAAAAAATATAATATCGGAACTTGAAAATGTTTATTTCTTGATATGTCGATTTTTCAATGAGATAACCAAACCAACATCTTTTAAGATATCATTAAAAAAATGTAAGGCCTTTCTCTGCTTGTTTAAAATTATATTTTAATTTTCAATTTTATTTTATAAAGAACTAAGTTAAAGTTCATTACGGAAAAAAATGAATACACTCTTGGTATTCTTTGAATTTTACTAATTCGAGTACTAAATTATTAGTATCAAATTAAAGGATAATATATCAATTACGTAACAAGGTATTGGACTGTTAAAAGGAAATTATGGAATACTTATCTAAACTTACAAGAGAAGCAGAACAGTAAATAGTTTGAAGTATATTGAACTTGAACGCATGGAATTTGTTAATATATTTATGATTTGAAATTTATAAAATAAACTGATAATTATAGAGATCGTGCCCGAAAAAAAAGTTTTACTTAAACTTAGAGAATTTTTGAAAAACCTAAGTTGTTTTAGGACAAAAAGAAATTTCCCCAAGACTAGAAGGTCTTATTTCTACCAAGATAATTTTCATCTTTTTTCACTGAGAAAAGTTAATTTGATTAAAAAGAAAAAATCGAGGACTAAAAAAATTATCTTTGTGAATAAAACCCTGCAGACCAATCCTAGGATGTAGTATACCACTAATATCGTTTAAAAAAATTTATCTGTCAATTCTTGTTTACTACTATGATAGGTGTGTAAAACTATGCATAATAACTGAATTCTACATAGTCAATACTATATTTAAGTCAATTTCTTTACCTAGAGTAAATAAGACAATAAGTTAAAAAAATGATCATTATAAAGGAATCAAGTACTATAATATGCTGTTAAATAACTTAAAGTATCTTAAATGCAAGAGAAAATACTTGAGGGAACAGATAGTTAAATGATTTGGGAAGGAGGGAATTCTAGCCTCTTATCCACGGAAAGAAAATTGAAGGAATTTTTATTATTTCACTATCGTAATTTTTATTCAATGAAATAGTAACGGTGGACTATATTTCTCATTTAGTAATTTTTACGATCTACTATTGTAAATTTTATCCAACAAACAAGGCTAGCAAGAAACTTAAAAAGTCGAATAATAGAGAAAATTATACAATATGTGTTTGTAAGCTTTACAATTCAGCTATTGTAAAAATTGACACCCGGTTTATTTAAAAGAAATTTTAGGGAGGGAGAGAGATAAAAGGTTGGACTAATTAGCACCTATACAGGAACCGAAAAAAGAAATCGGAATTTTCATTCTATCCGGGAATCGAACCCAGAACTCTTTCCTGGTAGCCAAAGACTCTTCCTCTATACGCTATCCGAGGTAAACTAGTACTAATGTCTTTTAAAATTTACATAAACTCGGAGTCTAGCGCTATGCACGGCTATCACTCACACTAATTGAGAAACATTCCAATTCAACTATTGTAAAATTTTTTATAGTTCTATTGGAAAGGTACAGAGGCAGCACTGGAAATTTTAATCTCTTACTTTTTACAATAGTAAGTTGTAAAATTTCATGAGTAAATAGTAAATTTTCTTCTAAAATATTTGAAAATTTATAGTAATGAAAGTATAGTCCAGCTTTACAATAGTTGTATCGTAAATTTTCCCAGAAATTTTTTTCCGTCCACTTGGCCTATATTTACCTGATTGTTATGAAACTTTTTTAGTTTTAATTTCAAATGTATGTGTTACATTATTTTCTAATTATACATTAATATTTGATATTTTCATTACTTCGACACTATGTATAACAGATACTGTTTTGTATCCAGTGCCATGTACAGTTGTTTAATCAACTCTATAAGACACGATAGTACCGTGTTATTATTGGTAAATAAATTAAAGAACTTTTCTAAAAGATTAATATAATAAATTTTTTCAAAATGATTTTTTTAATTCAAGATTTTTTCTCTTTAATCAAATTAATTTTTTTGTCAGTTTCATTATTTTCTTGATTCAAGAAAATTGATTATTCAACGAATTGTTTTTCTTAATATGAAGTGTCACTAATCAGTTAGTACATTAAAATGTCACTAGATACTGTCAAATGTACGAATAAGTTTCATTAGAATTAAAATTTATGTTTATAATTTATGAGCAAGGTTTCAAAATAAAAAATGCAAGGGATTATTGCATTACATACAATGCTGTTAAAGATCAAACAGAATTTCCTGACAAAGAATAT
The DNA here is from genome assembly GCA_000956155.1 of Cotesia vestalis. NCBI lineage: Eukaryota > Metazoa > Arthropoda > Insecta > Hymenoptera > Braconidae > Cotesia > Cotesia vestalis. The sequence goes on along the minus strand of JZSA01004482.1, from coordinate 11,571 downwards.
ATAGAATAAAATCTCTTTAAAATTTTACGGGTAATAATAATAAATAACGCCATTAGTAACCTAAAACATTTATAAAAATGGCACTGCACAAAAGATAAAAAATTCTTCGTTGGAAATCCAAAAGTATCTTGTCTCAAGAAAATTAAAATAAAATTTTTTTTTCAATTTTCTTGATTATAGTACTTTTTATTTCTTAGCAATTTTGAAAATTTTCATAACTTCGCTTACTAGATTTACAATAATAATATAATCTTTATTAAATAACAAAAATACGACAGTTGCTTTGAATAATTGAAAGATTATTACATAATTTATGAATAAAATCCCGAGAGTAATGAAAATTTATAAATAGTAATAGAGCGACAAATTCTTTTCCAGGCGTGATAAATATTTTATAAGGTATTTTTAAATATACCAAATTTATCAATACATCATATTCGTGAAGATAATAAAAATTTCTAATATTATTACTTGATATTGTTATTGGATCAATTACACTAGAAATTACCATACAATAATGTATAGCATATTTTTATATTTTTTTCATGAAATTGAATTTAATACATAACTATATAAATGCTGTTCCAGAAACAGAGAGCAGCGGGACAAGTTGACATAAATCGGATTGTTCAAAGTTATTAAGAATAGAAATATCTTTTAATACTGAGATCCTTTTTAAAAAGATTCTTGCGATGCACAACCGACATTTCGATTAGCTAATTCGTTAAAGATTAAATAACATTTTCATCTGAAAACTGATTCATCAAAATAGTTTCCCAAGTCTTGAACGCGTCGTTAAAAATCGTATATTGAAAATTTGAGTGTCAGACGCAAGTGTCAGACGAAAATAACGCTTCAAATCTACTGAAATATTCGACTATTTTATTTATAATTAAATTGAAATTGTAAAAAATTTATTTATGGTTTATTTAACTTATAAGGTAACTTTTCACTTCTTTCTACAATAATAATTTCATGATGCGTGAATATAAGGGCCTAACATTCACGTAGCGTAGATTTTTCAGACTTTTTACGGGTGAATTGAAGTCTTCTATTACAATTTGTGCTCAGAATATGTAATGATGTTATCATATATTTTCATTTTCTTCCGTTTGGATTGAGATATGCGGTAACGTTGATTCAAGATAGTACCGACGTGTTTCAATTATGCCGTTGAACCTAACGATTCTCGGATTTTTGTAACGTTTTTATAAAAAAAGAGTCTTAAATACAAATCAGAATACTTTGAGTTAATAATTTCATTTTTTGAAAATAAAATTATCCCTGTAAATACTATATTACACACCTAGAGAAGTAAAGTAGAAATGTCTCAGATCACATGTAATTGTTGACCGAGGCGAAGCCGAAATTTTTTTGCTCCACGGGAACAAAACGTCAACTTTCGGCCCCCTACGCTAAAAAAATATCATATCCTCGGGAAGTAAATAAGAAATCCTCAGATCACATGTAATTGTTGACCTCGGCTTCGCCTCGATCTAAAACATTTCTTAATTTACTTCTCTAGGTGTGTAATGTGATATCCCCTATAGATGGATAAATAGAGATAAGTTTCTTATTTCTAGAAGTGATGACTAGTCGAATCTAAAATGATTGTAAGTTTATTAAAAACAATGTCTTACAAGAAAAATGGGACGTCTTTGTCAAATGCTCGTATAGAACTAACTGTCACACTCAGGTCAACTGACCCTCTGCACTCATCCCCTTTTCCTACTTCTCGTACTTACTCTGACATCTCTCAAAAATCATACCTACGTACCTTCGTACATACTCTCGTTCTCATTCTTTCTCTCCTGCACTCATACACTCCAGAAATCGTATCTTACAGCTATACTTAAATACTACCTGATGGCCTACACTTTTGGCGTATATTCTTTTTATTTTCAATATTACAGTAATATACTATTTTGATATGGCGATTAATAGTCTATTTTGAGTTATACATGGCTATATTAAGCTAGCTATGAGATGAAAAAAATAATTTGTCATAAAATTCTATTTTTTCTAAAAATGTGCACGTTCATTAACATATTTTACTTAATGAAGAATTGGTTTGAAAGCAGATTAAACTAAAAACTAGTGACAGATAAGCTCTTTAGAAGAGTGAAGAATCTGAAATTGGTATGACCCTGCAGGCTATCCCCGAAACTTTCCGCATAACACAAACTCTAAAAGCTCGAAAAATTTCTTATTATCAAGTTTTGAGCTCTCCAAGCTCAAAAATTTAACATTTACACATTTTCGTGCTCTTTGCACTGAAAGAAATTTTCTTTAAAAATTACCATTAAATTCATAGTAATCGTAGGGCAGATGACGTGACCTAATCATTTGTCGGTAAGTGAGATAATTTTTAAACCTCGATTATTCTCAAACCGGAAATCACAAATTTTTTTCTTGTTTTGCACTTATTCGTTGAAGACGTTAGAAAAGATCCTCGTTGGAAAAATTGAAAATTTTTCATTTTGGTTTTTTTTACAAACAATTAAAAATGCTGAAAAATAAAAAACATAAATAATACATAGAAAAAAAATTATTTTTTTTCAAGATCCCGAGTGATTCTAGTCAATGAAGTAGAGTCTCTAGAAAGAAGTGCCTTTGCGGACACCACCCAGTGCTCAAAAAGTGAACTTACTGAGCTAAGATAACGAAAAGAGAATTTGTTATATTTTATAAGCTTATATTTTGATTTGTGACCATGTGAAATTTCAAAAAAATATTATGAATTTCAATATCTGTAATTTTGATTTTACAAGTCTTTTTTTCAGTTTGTAGTTCTAAGTAATAACTACTTTAATGATTAGTACTGTTATAATAATATAGTTCTTGCCCACCAAAAAAAAAAAGAAATTCTTACCAAATCCTTTTGTGTCTGAATAAAAAATTCTAACAATGATAAGATTAGAAGCAGCTTAATGCTTACTACAGTATTTGCCTATTTTTTTCTTTTATATTGATAAGCAACTTAAGCAAGTGTACAGCGTTGACTAGTAAAGAAAAGCACGTGTTAAATAGTTTAGTATAAACAAATTTTCTTTTGTCTCTAAGTAAACGAAATCTTTTGTCAGAAGCAGCAATTGTGAGCAGTATCGTTTGTATACAACTAAGCATAAAGGCCTCGCCGATTAATTTCCATTTTGCGATTCGTTCGTTGAATTCATGACGCGAGTAAACGCGCACGTCCCACCGCGTCTATTCTTCGCAATGTACATGAAATCTTCTCCCTCGCGTCATCCTTTATCTGGCGCCATGCACACGCTGTTTCAAATCTCATCCCACTGTATAGTACTGGCTTTTGGCCTGCTTCTGTTTCTCTTTATTTCCCATCTCTTCCTTGCTCCAGTCGTCTTCGAAATGTATCTCAAGCTTCATAGATATATACAATCTTTACGTATACTTTTTTCTCCATTATTTTCTCTCGTTTAAATGCAGTACTACTGTTTCTCAACAGTCCAAATCAGCTATTCTACTTAGGTTTATATTTATATTTATGTTTATATATCCTGTCATCTTTTTTCCATTCATATTTTATACTTATTTTTAAGAGTTTCATACACCCTTGCTATTTCTGGAATCTCATACCTTGAGCATACTTTGAATAAATAAATTGAAATTTCAAGAAATGATCTGAGAAATTTAACTGCAGACTTCGATAACTCTTTAGATCACAAATTCTTCATCTTTATAACATATAACTAAAAATACCTTCATCCTTAGTTATTCATTCCATTTTTCGAATTAGTTAAACTTCATGAGAAAAAATCATTTTCAGTGGTACCCAATGTTAACCGTATGAATGAAGACAAAAATTATTATTAGTCTCAGATTGAGTCATGGTTTTTTACTTAAAGTAGAAATTCTGGCTTTAATGTTAACGATAAGAACCTTTTTGTTATACTCGCTCCAAAAGTTCAACTTTTGAGCGCTGGATGACGTCCGTAAAGGGACTCTTTTCTAGAATCACAAATTTTTTTCTTGTTTTGCACTTATTCGTTGAAGACGTTAGAAAAGATCCTCGTTGGAAAAATTGAAAATTTTTCATTTTGGTTTTTTTTACAAACAATTAAAAATGCTGAAAAATAAAAAACATAAATAATACATAGAAAAAAAATTATTTTTTTTCAAGATCCCGAGTGATTCTAGTCAATGAAGTAGAGTCTCTAGAAAGAAGTGCCTTTGCGGACACCACCCAGTGCTCAAAAAGTGAACTTACTGAGCTAAGATAACGAAAAGATATAAATTCGTTATATTTTATAAGCTTATATTTTGATTTGTGACCATGTGAAATTTCAAAAAAATATTATGAATTTCAATATCTGTAATTTTGATTTTACAAGTCTTTTTTTCAGTTTGTAGTTCTAAGTAATAACTACTTTAATGATTAGTACTGTTATAATAATATAGTTCTTGCCCACCAAAAAAAAAAAGAAATTCTTACCAAATCCTTTTGTGTCTGAATAAAAAATTCTAACAATGATAAGATTAGAAGCAGCTTAATGCTTACTACAGTATTTGCCTATTTTTTTCTTTTATATTGATAAGCAACTTAAGCAAGTGTACAGCGTTGACTAGTAAAGAAAAGCACGTGTTAAATAGTTTAGTATAAACAAATTTTCTTTTGTCTCTAAGTAAACGAAATCTTTTGTCAGAAGCAGCAATTGTGAGCAGTATCGTTTGTATACAACTAAGCATAAAGGCCTCGCCGATTAATTTCCATTTTGCGATTCGTTCGTTGAATTCATGACGCGAGTAAACGCGCACGTCCCACCGCGTCTATTCTTCGCAATGTACATGAAATCTTCTCCCTCGCGTCATCCTTTATCTGGCGCCATGCACACGCTGTTTCAAATCTCATCCCACTGTATAGTACTGGCTTTTGGCCTGCTTCTGTTTCTCTTTATTTCCCATCTCTTCCTTGCTCCAGTCGTCTTCGAAATGTATCTCAAGCTTCATAGATATATACAATCTTTACGTATACTTTTTTCTCCATTATTTTCTCTCGTTTAAATGCAGTACTACTGTTTCTCAACAGTCCAAATCAGCTATTCTACTTAGGTTTATATTTATATTTATGTTTATATATCCTGTCATCTTTTTTCCATTCATATTTTATACTTATTTTTAAGAGTTTCATACACCCTTGCTATTTCTGGAATCTCATACCTTGAGCATACTTTGAATAAATAAATTGAAATTTCAAGAAATGATCTGAGAAATTTAACTGCAGACTTCGATAACTCTTTAGATCACAAATTCTTCATCTTTATAACATATAACTAAAAATACCTTCATCCTTAGTTATTCATTCCATTTTTCGAATTAGTTAAACTTCATGAGAAAAAATCATTTTCAGTGGTACCCAATGTTAACCGTATGAATGAAGACAAAAATTATTATTAGTCTCAGATTGAGTCATGGTTTTTTACTTAAAGTAGAAATTCTGGCTTTAATGTTAACGATAAGAACCTTTTTGTTATACTCGCTCCAAAAGTTCAACTTTTGAGCGCTGGATGACGTCCGTAAAGGGACTCTTTTCTAGAGACTCTATCATATCGTCTTCATTTCACGGCCTAGGCCGTGAAGTTTTACCCCCTCCTTTTTTTACGAACTTTTCGAGTACACCCCGACGAAATTGAGAGAGATTGTAAAAAAAAAGTCACATTCTAGTGTACCGATCCATGATTGTGAGTAAATTTTAAACAGTTACTATTGAGTGGCGCTAATTATTTCTCTGCTGGCAGTTTATTATGAAGCGGACTTAATGTTAATAAAATAACAACTACGCCATAAATAAATATTAATAAAAAGATAATTGATATAAAATTGAGTTTTTTGCCCTTGTGAAACTTCATAAAATTTAAATATGTCATTATTTGCCTCCTATCTCTCAAAAGTTAAACTCATGGAGCGATAATAACAAAAAATATTGTATGTCATTCGGCCGTTAAGTGGCGATATGGACAACGACTTTTTTCCGATATTCGCTTTAATGTTAGTGACATAAATGTTCGAAAGCGAGCGTAAATTTCCGTCTTCGGCTACGCCTCGGACGTTAAAATTACGCCCGTTTCGAACCTTCCCGCCGCAAACCTTAAGCTCATATCGAAATATCGTCGCTGTCAGAAAACCGCCACTTCACGGCCTTATGACATAAATATCTATTTTCGTAGAAAATTAACTTATTAATACCGATTGAAATTTGTTTGATCTATCTATTTTTCTGGGTTACATCGTGATTTTTTAACGATACTTATTGATTTAGTTTGAAAGTTATAATTTATAAACTAATAAACTGATTAACTTGATTTTTAATTAACTGTACAATTAAAAAATTAATCATTTTCAAAAGTAAAAAGTTATTAATTTCGATTCGATTTTGAGAATGCGAGTTTTCATCAGATCAAGATGAGCAATACAGTGTTCAAAAATGTTCATTGAGACTTCGATCGAACTTGAAAAAAAAAATTTTTTTTCAAGTTTTTTCTGAATAACTTGGAAAATTTTAAACATGTCAACTTCAGATATGAGAGCACTTTTTTGAACACATGAAACTGTGTCGAATGTTATGTCTAGATAGAAGAGCTAAAAGTCAGTCAATTAGAAGATTTTAGAATTTGAAGAAAGCAGGAAGTTCCAGAAGTAGCCTGCTGGTTAGCAGGTTAGCAGGTAGCTGGTAGCAGGTTAATCGCTTTTCAGGTTTTCACATAATTACAGTCAGCTCAGGGTGCGATCTTATATAGGACCCTTTCTTGATCATCTTTAGCTCCTCCTTGAGCTTGATCGAGTCTATTCCAAGTATTCCAAGTTGCTCCGGGATGTTAGTCGACACCCTCGTTGTGGTCGCACTTTGAAGCTGCTTGTCAATATTGCGGATCAATTCGTGTAGATCGGTATCCTTCTTTAGCGATGTTTCCCTTAACGCTTGAGAGTGCAACTTTCCCAGAATGTATGCTGCTGCTGGAATTACGCACGAGTTAAGAAGTTTTGCTTTTTGCGATACCGCTAAACCTGACTTCATGATCTTGTTTGTCATCTTGATTACTTTCGTTTCCACCACTTGATAGTTTAATCGTATATCTCACTCCAGCTGATGAATATCCAGATTTACACGAATCGTAGACCTTAAGTGAGACAGGGATCCTCATCACCGATGTCATTCTCCTCTTTATCTTCTTTTTCTGTCAGACATACCCTGTTGAAGACTCTGCATTTTCTGGTGTATAGAACAATTTTGACCTCAGCCCCTCCTTCGCTGAGTGTTTTAGTGATACAATCTATTTCTTTTCGCGATGGAGCATGTATCTTAAAATCATCCATAAACGCTTTCAGTTGCTGATTACCTTTACCCACTCGGTTGATCTTCTTATCTTCGAAGAAAAGGTAGAGTAAGAAGAATATTATCATTGTTAATCTCATTATAAATAACAACGGACTGATGGTATCTTCTTGGTATACACTCCTCTTTACTCAAATAGGCCTCATTTTGTTGTTTTTAATCTGAATCATTATTGACCATTGCTTGATGACGCTTTTCAACGTTAATTGGTTAGAGTGGTTAATATTTTTGGCATCCCTTCGCTGTTAATGGATTGGATATCTCAGGCCCCTTCTTCCTGGTACCAACTTATTAGACTATGTATCAGAATCTAGGCAGTGACTTTTGCCACGGACAAGGCTGTGTTTGAGAGCAGAACCTCCAATTTCTTCTCCGATACGCCCAGTTTTTATAGGATCTTCATGATGTGCTTATGCTCATCTGTAGTCAGTATCTCTCCCAGTACTTGGAACACCAGGAATCTAGACTCATCGAAGATCGGTGTACTTTTTCTGAAGTACTTCAACTAAGTTTTCAGCTCTTGTAACCTCCTCCAAATTATTCTTGGTGATCTCGACCGCAGAGTTAATAATACAGCAGACTCGTTTGATGCACTCCTGGACCCGCATGTTTTGCGGGTACGACACTGTTACTTCTAACACAAACGTTTCTACTGGGTTGGAAAGGATGATATCATAATATCCGGCCGATTGCAATGCAGGCTGACTTTCACGGCAACTTTTGATCTGGAACGGATGTCTAGCTTGCGTTCTTCCCATCGATCTTGCTCACCGCTGTATCGTGCCTGGCTGAGTGGATCTGCCCTCCACATGCCGATATCAAGTGAGATACATGGTCTCTATATTTCCGGATCTCAACCGACATGAGGCACTGATAAGTTACTTAACCCCGTGGACCTGCTTTTCTGCAACTTCTCAGATTTTTCTGGCGATCCAATCTTCCATCTTAAATGAAGTGAATGCAGGGAATTTTATGGCTGGCTCTTCTTGCACTACAAGTCTTCCGTAGTAGATAGATCTCTATAAGTGAAATAGTAGGTCCTCCTGTGTATGTCTAGTATGTCCTGCTGTGATGCTACTCTCCTCGCCAGCCGTCAACTGAAATCTTCCAACTTCTCCTTAGGAATTTTTTTGCATCTCTGCTCCTTCCGCGCCGTAGTTTCCCATCACCCACTCCGGGTCGGTTAAAGGATTTCTCCAGCTTTTACTTGCGAGCTTCTCATACCTCTCTCTAGTAGTCTTCATCTCCGAGTGCGAATGCTAGAAGCCCTTTTCTTCATCATTAGCAGCTTTACCTCGAACTTGATGGACTTTAAGCCTGACCCTCCCTTCCTGGATGGGATATATGTTGATACTCGCGTAATGATGCCACCCTTGAGCTGTTTTTTAACCAAGATCTTCCGGATTAATTTATCTAGGTCGCTGCATTTTTTCAGAGATGTTGCTGTGTATTCCTGGGAGTAGATGTTTCCAAGAATGTATGCTGCAGTCAGGATGACGCACATGTAAAGTTATACTTTTTGGGATACAGCTAACCCAGAGTCAATCATCTTCTCCGTTAGCTTATAGACTTACAAATAACAAGATCTGATCATGTATAGACTTATGGATGCTCATACTCAGGCTTGGTCAGCTACGCTGATCAGATCTAATTTTGTATAGGATTATATATGGGGCATTCCACGCCAAATCGGACGGTTTTTAAAATATTAACTTTAGATTTTCTCAATTTTTTTTATATTTTTTAGTACCCATGAAAAAACTCATCCTCCTAAATTTTGAGATTTTTTTGATCACCGGTTCAAAAGATATCGAATTTTGAAAAAAAAACCGCTCTTTTCATGGTTTTTTGTTTATAACTTCTTAAAAAACGATTCAAATAAAAAAACTCAAAAATTAAAAAAGTTTTGTTTTTCTATGTACTTTTAGAAAAAAAATACAAATAATTTTTTGGAAAAATTTTTCCGTGTGATTTTCGAGTTAAAACTTTAAAGTCGTCTTCTGAAAATCTTGCATATTTTGATTTTCCTGAATATTTGTGATAACAAACTACTATTTATTCCACAACTTTTTAGGTGGGTCCAGTCGTGGGGCCTCTGTGGCTACTATTTTTTTTCGATTTTTAAAAATTTGAAAAATTTTTTTTTCCCTATTAAAAATTATTAATTGTCGTTTTTGTCATTATATATTAATTCTCACATCATTTTTTAGTATTTTTTTACAGTTCTACGCAATTAAAGGATTTTTTAAACCAATCGATAATCAGATAACAATGCCTCAAGAATTTTTTGAGTAAAGTTCAAGTATGCTTGAAAAATAAACTGTTAAAACAACAAATTATAGGATTTTTGATAATTTTTAAATCCTATTCAAACTATGAAAATAATTGATATTTTAGTCAGCAAAATATCAGCAAGTTTTTTCGTTAAAATTAAAATTATTTTTGTACAAGATATAAGTAATTGCAATGATCGCGTAAGATTTTTTCTACATCTACCTACACACAAAAGAATTGTATTCCAGCATGTATGTCAGTGTGTAGCAGAACTTTTTTTGTTGACATAGATGCTGCATGCATCTGTATTCATAAAAGAAGAAAAGTCACTGTGTTACGTTGTGTTTGCATCTTACGAAAAGTCACTTTTTTTTTCTTTATCATTCACATGCAAGAAAATGAAAATATTTTATACATTTGAATATATTTCAGTGAAATACCATCTGACGTCAAAAAGATAGTGAGTAACCTGCGTAATCTTACAGATGCAGTTGTGACCTCAAAATTCAAAAATATTCCAAAAGCTTCATTATTTAAACACTAAGTAGACTAGTCTAAAAATTCACACATTCTATGTAGTAATTAAAAAAAAAAAAAAAAATTGAAAAATACTATTACAGAAATGATAAAATTTTATGATGTAGTTAATTAATATTTTTAAATTGATGATTTCAACATACTAACAAAAAAAAAACGCCGGAGGTGCTATGCAAAAAAGACCACTATTGATTTTGTCTGCATGAAAAATAGCGTTTAATTTTTTTAATAAAATTTTTTCGTTAATAGATATGACAGATGCACGATTGACAAAATAGGAATTTATCGGAAAATACTACAACTTTTTTCATCACACTTTTTTTTATTATGTTGTAGAAAAAACTAATAACTGGTAACACTGATGTTGCACCTCCCCAATTTGATTTATCAATGAAGCAGATATCGTCTTTGATTTTATCAACATGTTCACAGGTTAAAAAACTAGATCAATATATTTTATTCTTCTTGAATTATAAGTTAAGTAGTAGCTATTATCGAAAATTTAATTATCTCTATTGTCTTTGACAATTCACTATGTATCTGATTTTCGTTTTTAATTTTTAACCACTTGCGTGAGGAAAATCGACGGAGTATGTTTTTTGTAAAGTAAAACTTTATTAATGTTAAATTTTCTTTTAGTTATAATAAAAAAAACGGTCTTATTTCAAAACATTGTCAGTGAAATTTTTTTAATTTGTATCGTTAAAAATTTTGCCTTTGAGGAAATATTATACACGCATAAAAATGATTTTGTTGAAATAACAAAAGACGGGATAAATGAAAAATATGTTGTGGTAACAAATGAGTATAGTTATAGCAACAAATCCATATTAGTTGCATTAACAAAATGTTTCAAGTTGTACTAACAAACCAGTTTGTTCAATCACAAAATCAATTTGTTTCACTAATAAAATCATTTTGTTGCTGTCACAAAATGACTTTGTTGCTGTAACAAAGTGATTTTATTACAGTAACAAAACTAATTTGTTGCCAAAATATTTTCCAAATCCTCAAAAGCTTATCACCAAAATGATTGTGTATAATGATACTCAATGAGTTATTCCAACAAATTTTCATTGTTATTCTTACAAATTCTCTTCATTACTACAACAAATTTTCTTTATTACTTTAATAGAACAATTTTGCTGTTTCAACAAAAAAATTTGTTATACCAACTATAGGATTTTGTCGAATCAACTAAAAGATTTTGCCATACTAACAAAACTGTTTTGTTGTTATAACATATCAATAACTTGTTATATCCTAAATTTTGTTATTTTAACAATTGATTCGTTATCCCTATGTTAACAAATTCATTTGTTACCACAACATATCTTAAATTATCTTAACAAAATTTTTTTCTGCGTGTAAGTAATTAGTAGTTGTCACTATAGTAAATAACGACTCTT
>JZSA01004481.1:0-24492 GCA_000956155.1 Cotesia vestalis | reverse complement strand
AGGCGAGGGTTCGAGCCCCGACGGTTATTAGAATAGTTCCAGGTCCACAGTCGCAAGAGATACGCAGTTATTATAAAAAAGTTGAGTGAACGTGTGTGGTATCTATGTGCGAAAATCGAAAGATAATTTGAACGCAGTAAAAATTTGAACGCGGGAAAAATTTGACAGCAGTAAAATAGAGAGAGGGAGTAAATTGTGATGAAAAATTGTAAAAAGCAGTTCTTACTGTCGTACAATGTAACAATTCTATCTATCTATTAATTTCTTCAAGGAATATTTTTTAGTAGATTTCATAGAAAGCTTAATAAATGAGTTCTAATTTGCATATCTAGCCATCGGTCTCATCAAAAAATTACCTACGCTCTCTGTTTATCTATCTAAGGAAATTTTACTTTTGCATTTGTTTTGTAGTAGATAATTAATTCGTTAATAATTTTGAAATTATTATTTTAGTCATAATGAAATATACACGGATCATAATTGAAGTGTATATTGATTACTTCAGACATACACTATTTATTCATGCATTCAACGATGTACCTGATGTACGTAAATGTACTTTTTTCTTTTTTGTATACGAGCCTAAAAGTTTTTTTATATTCATTATGAAATCTATTTCCATTTTGGCTCTCGAGTGGCTTTTTTATTTATAAATTGAATAATCGATTGAATATTCTAAATTATTTATAGTTATTTTCATGAAGATGAAGAATAGATAGACAATGTATTCATAAGGAAACAAAATAAAAAATCTAACAGTCTATTATCCGACAAATCATAACACGATAACCTAATTACTAAATGAATACGACGCAGATCAAATACTTTTTTATCCAAACTGCATGAATATTACGATTTCCAGTTATGTTCAGCCAGTTGAAGTAAGCCAATTTCAGACCAATACGAATCAGTGGGTTGAAACCACCGGTTTTTTCCCTAGGGCAGAAACATATAGCTTCCGCCCATTGCACTATTTTCTAACTACATTTTAGCTCTGTTAGAGATGCATGAACTATAGAATAACCATATGCATGTCGTTTTAGTTAACCAAGTGTCAGCTCAATTTGGTGTGAGCTATCAACTTCAAATTGTCTAAAATTCTTTTCAAAAATGTTGACATAAACGCTACGAAAATCATAAGCGTTTTGAGGCGTGAAATTTTTGATTTTCTGAATTTTTTAAACATTACAGTTATTTTTACTTATGGAGAACTGAATTTTTATTTCAAACATATAAACGCGACAGAAAACTTGGCGAACGGACAATCTGGAAGAAGCAAATGTATGTATAGAATTGATGGAATATAACCAAATAAAAAGAGAGAGAATAACGCAGAAGAGCGTGGAGCGAAGTGGAGGCCGAATAATATTTTTCGGGGTGAACGAAATCAAATTTTCAGGGTAAACATCAAGTGTTATGCATTTATGTAACGTTATTCAGTATATATGTATATATAAGACATTTTGAATTCCGTTCTCTGTGACGTTGTCGTGAGAATAGTATGAGAAGCAATATTTTATTCAAGACTCGAACAAACTTTAGACTTTTTTTTCGTCTCCTGTATACTTCGTATTTATAAGTATTTTGAATAAAAGACGAGAATTTACAAAGTTATTTGATAATGCTGAGGTATATATCTCTTCGTGGAAGCTATGTATTTCATGAAAATTTCATTCTAACAAAAATTTGAATCTACATAATTTTTTGGAATTTAAATAATTAAGAAAATAAAAAAAATTTGTAACCGATGTATCTATAGTATAAATTTGGTTTCTGCAGTTATATAAATTTGGTAATATCAGAAAGATCTTGACTTAATTTTGTACTTCTTCATTGTCTTATATGACTGCTGACAGTTAATTTTTTGTAGTGAAGTTTTTGATAGTTACGTCATATTAGCAATTGGTTAATTCTAAGGTCATCCAGTTTTTTTTTATTTTTTTTTTGTATGAAGATTTAAAAACTCATCATTGTATTCTTATCATATGTTATACAAAAAAAAATTTTTAATAATGAATTTTACAATAAATTTTTATTTAAAGTTATGGTGCAAAAATTTTATGCCGACCTTGAATCGTTCATAAATTGTGTCCATATAGGTCTAGCAAGTTTGACTATTTTTCAACATTCGAAAAAAGAACAAATTTATATTTTTTGTATCATTTCTTCAAAACTTTTTTTTCATCTAATAATTTGTATTTCAATTTTTTTCTTTTTAGGTTGTATTTTTTTATGAACGCAATATTAAGAAAACCAAAAAATGCAAAAAAAAAAAAATTTCTCCAAACTAAAAATTTTTTTTGGACTTGGATTTTTATTATATGCCTTGTGGTTCTCGGGTGCCATAAGAACGCATAATTTTTAGACGCCCTTATAGCATTAGTAACGCGTTATGTATATTATCATAATTATGATTAAAAGTATAAAAAAAAAAATAGAAAAACGGTTGACCCTAAAGGCCATCCCTGCAACTTCCCGCTGATTTCATAATTAAGCGCTCAAAATTGAACTTATTACGTATTTGAGCTCTTCGAAGCTCAAAGATATAATTTTTGTATCATGTTGAGCTCTCCGAGCTCGAAAGTCTGGTAGAAGTTTAACAAAACACTATTTTTTGAAATTTCAAACCGCAATAACTTTTGAATGAATGAATGAACCGATTTTAACCAATGGTGGCATTCGATGCAGTTTTTTAAGGCTCATAAAAAATCTTCAACTTTTAATTGATCGAGCACAGAATTTTGAATTAATTCCGAAAAAACACTTTTTTCGGTTTTCTTTAGTGACTGTAAATTACTGTTAATAATTAAGGAAAAAAAAAAATATTTATTTGATTTTTTTCACCGCTGCAGGGTTTATTTCTCCCTCCTAACTTTTTACACTTAAAATTTAATTTACCAACCACATTTTTATCATGTGGTTTCAAGTAATTCTAATACCAACTGCTACGTATTTAAATGTTAGTAAAATTCAAATTAAAAGTTTGTATATTTTATTTTTTAATTGAATTTGCTGGAAGTTTTACTTATCGTCGCTATATATGCATATATATATGACGATAAATAAAAAGCTTTACGCTGCATGCTGAGCTCCATGACGAGAACGGGTTCCGTCGACGACATGACTGCAGGGGGTACGTATATTCTCAGCGATATATAATACCTACAGCAACTAGAATTGCGTAGAACATAGAGAGAAAAGGGTTGCTTGAGTTTTCATTTTAATTTCCGCTAGCATGGATACATGAATATACACACCGGTATATTATATATTACATGCTATACATAAATTCATTAATTCAAAATTGCATACAATGTACTGACGTAACATGTAACACATAACACTAAAAATAGGCACTCTATTACAGTAAAGCAAGTATTTTTTCTTGCATCACTTTCTTTTAATATTTAAGCATATTTATTCAAATTTCTTCTATTTTTGGGTTTGTATGACACTATATCAAAACTTTGTGCAGTAGATGAGTACTCTTATCTTAAAATATAAGGAAATTTTTAGAATAAAACTGTACTAGTTACGTTTTAAACTAAAATTAAAAATTGTTATTTTATATTTATTCATCACTTGCCAATTATTTTTATAGCAACACATATGTTTAATTTATTTTTTCCATAAATAAATTAATTAATTTAATTCAAATTAAAAATTAAAAAGTTTGGTAAATCGAAATGAACATGCTTTAAAAGCGCTCGTGTCATACGTAAATTAACCAAAGTAAAGTTTAAATACACAAAAAGTATTTACTTATATCTTCAATACCGTTTTCTATTTTTTAATAATTTTTTTTCAAACATCGACAGAAAAAAAAAAAGTAATTATGTACACAGAGAGAAAAATTTCTTGACTGGAGAACAAAATTCTTGGGTCAAGAAAATTTTCGGGTGTCGGAAGAAAGACCGAAGTTGTATTGGCCGAAGTAAAAATTTTTCTTGAAATTCTATTCTTGGTGGAAGTAATTTTTTCTTAATTCAAATTATCATAAATAGGGTAAGTGTGGGTATTACTGCGGTTTTTTCTGTGGGTTTTACTTCAAAAGCATTCTTATTAAATTTTTCAAAAATAACAATAATTTTTTTTTCGTAAACCAAAGTTTGACTCATTATTGACTCAAAAAAAAAGTTAAGAGTGCGATAAACAAATATTTTCTTTAAATAATAAGCATTTTAAAAAAAGTTCATATGCATGTATTACTGCGGGTATGACAGGAGCTTGTTTCTATTACTGTGTGCTAATTACTGCGAATGACCCAATTACTGCGTTTCTATTACTGCGGATGAAATTCAATGACAAACAATTTCGAGATCCTTTAAGAAATGAATAAAATACGTTTGAAAGATATTTATTTGTTTAATAAAATGACTTGATTAGTAAAAAGTATTCCTGAAATAATTTGAATTCATATCAATTAACATGATAATTTAACACAGCATGCTTTAATTAATAATAATGACCGGAATAGTGATGTTTGACATAATAAGCAGAGCCTTTATAGTAATTAATGTATACATATTGAATGAAAAAAAATGATTCAATATTATTTGATCTTCCCATTTAACATGTTAGTCAACAAAAATATTAATAAAAACTTACTTCTATCGAGATATTTAATTTTTTAGAACAAGAGAGAAATTTTCTCAAGGCAAGAAAATTTACTTCTATCAAGAATACAATTTTTTGGAGCAAGAGGCTGAATTTTCTCAAAACAAGAAGATTTTCTTGACTTAAATAAATTTTCTTGGATCAAGATACGTATTTCTCGAAGCAAGAGAATTAATTTTGTTGAAATAAGTAAAATTTCATGTGTCAAAAAAAAATTTTTTTTCGCTCAAGAAAAGAATTAGGAAGAAAAGTATTTTCTTGACTCGGGTGAACCTTTTTTTCTGTGTACTGAAAACTACAAAAATAAATTTAAAGAATAATTTTCATATAAGTTAATTTAAAATAAATTACAAAAAAAAAATAATTTTACTTGCAATGAAATTTCAAAACTCGTTTAAATTTTCCCGCAGATGGCAATTTTCTATTCAAATTAAACGCCCTCTTTCGATCCAATATGTAAATCATAAAAAAAGAACCAATAAAAGACTGAATTACCAGCGATCAGTCAGTTACACAATGTTTTATCGTTAAAATTTTCTGTGGTTTATCAATTAGTATTTTTTCTGTGGATATTTTTGTTCAAAATTTGTAACAGTCGACCTGAATTCAAATCAAAGTATTTTTCTATACGTTATAAAAAATAAATTGATAGTGTACATGTCCATAATTAAAATTGAATGTAGGAATCACAGATTCTATAATTGGACAAAATAAAATAGATGTTATTTTTTAATGATCGATTTTATTATTGTACGACGTTTCGTCCCTTTTGAGACTTTTTCAAGTATTCAATCATTAAAAGTCAAAATATTTAAGTTATAAAAAGTTTTGTCTTAATAAAAAGCTCTAAAACTTAATTTCAACGGAAAAAAAAATTGAACACTCGAAAGAATAATTATATTATTAAAATAACGAATATTTTTTAATTAAAACATGTTTAATACTAATGAACTCTCGTTTCAAGTCAACTGCAAAATCGTTTTAACATATTGGTGAGTAGTGCCGTAATCAATAAACTTTATTCAGATTTAGATTTACATAATTCCTACAATCAATAGGTCAAGCAGTTTTCATGATACTGAGCAAAAATGTAAAAATATTATTTAGCGCATAACGTGAAATTTAATCAGCTTAATTTTGATGGAGTTTTACAGTGAGAAAAATTTAGATCAGCTAATCCGGTTGAGAGGTATCGCTTATTCGAATGTTACACAAAAGTATTGGAATAAAAACGATTTATCTGCTATAATATTTTTAATTTTTGTTTACGATCGCTTTTTCAGTGGAATAAATTTATTTAAATTCTAAAAATAAACAACAGGAATGAAAAAAAAAGGATTAAATTGCCAACATCGTCGAGATATTTTGTATCAGTTTCAGTTCTTCAAAGGAAACGGAAGAATCGATACTTTTTTTTTACGTTTCGTTGAAAATATCTGCTAAAGAAATCAAACGATTCAGTTCACACAAATTAAATGACAAATCAAAGAAAGCTGAGATTAAAGACTAGCCGACGATTTTTGATCAGATTTCTACTTCAATCAATTGATCTAATTTATTTTTTTACTGACGTTTTTATTGAGATTTTTTTAACTAATCAAACTTTTAATGTCAAACGTAATGACGTAATTAGTGAGGCTAATAAAACTGCATAATTAAAAATGTGAAGATAAACACATATACACCCACGGAATTAAATAAGATGAGGTCAGCCTGTGAAAACTAGGTGGTTAGGTCAACTGTGAACTACATAGTTATAAAGGTAGAAGGTACGACATGGGCTCATACGCCGATATACGAGTGCGATGCAGTGACGTTGCGGCGTGACGTCATGAGGCTGAGCGGAGCAAGAGCTGATGACGTCAGTTCAGTGCGGAGAAGTTCAATACAGAATACAGGTGAAAAGTTGAGACCCACCCCAATTCATGCCATTTTTTTTTCTGTTCTAGAATATAATAGAATAATAAAAAAAATTTGATATTGTACTAGATACAGTTTTTATAAATAAATTTAAATAAGAAATAAATCATCGAGCTGTCAGAGTGAAAGAATGGATTTTTAAACTCGATCGAGATTTGTGGTGATTTAGTTTTGATGATTTAAAAAAAAAAAATGTGGAACAAATAATCGTACGAATTTTTTTGTGAAATAACTTATAGGATTTATTATGAGAACCATAAATAAGAGTGAATGATTTAATGGATTGTAATTTCCATTAATTACACAGAAAGAAAAGTTTCTTGACTAGAGAACAAAATTCTTGGCTCAAGAAAATTTTCGAGTGCCTGAAGGAAGACCGAAGTTGTGTTGGCCGAAGTCAAAATTTTTCTTGAAATTCTATTCTTGGTAGAAGTAATTTTGTCTTAATTGAAATTATCATAAATACTTGATACAATAAATTTTTATATTTGATCAAAATTTTTAGATACTTTAGGGAAGCAGCGCCACCTGCTAGAGAAAATTTTTTTCTTGAATATTTGATACCCATTTTATATTATTTTAGCGTGCAATTATACATATTGAATGGAAAAAAATGATTCAATATTATTTAATCTTGCCATTTGACATGTTAATCAATAAAAATATTAATAAAAATTTACTTCTATCGAGATGATTAATTTTTTGGAGGAAGAAAGAAATTTTCTCAAGACCAGAAAATTTACTTTTGTCAAGAACTAAATTTTTTGGAGCAAGAGGCTGAATTTTCTCAAAACAAGAAGATTTTCTTGACTTAAATTAAATTTCTTGGATCAAGATACGTATTTCTTAAAGCAAGAGAATTAATTTTGTTGGAATAAGTGAAATTTCTTACGTCAAAAAAAAAATTTTATTTCTCTCAAGAAAATTAGGAAGAAAAATATTTTCTTGGCTCAAGTGAACCTTCTTTTCTGTGTACTGGAAATCCACTTCTGATTATAAAAAAATTTCTTCTAAAAAGATTGATTTTAATTTCTAAGTAATCTATCACACAATAGTAATAGTAGCTGAATTTAAGATTATCTCCGGGATTTCTCATAAATAACGGTGAACTATCTATTTACACGGCCAAAATGTTTTACTAAAATTTCTCTTTTCCAGTTCTTATTATATTAAAGAAATAGTTCATTAAAATATATCAAAAAATCAACAATTTTTTTCAATTGATTAAATTTTTCGAATCTTTTTATACACTCTGATGTTACAAAATACGATAGTTCTAATCGACTTACGGGCAAAACAACAATAATGCTAAAAAGTGTTACCCGTTGAATGATTGCAGTCCTCATTTTTATTCCAGATCGTGCTTCTTTTAGTCCTGCTGCAATTCCAACTGCATTTTCTTTAATGCTACAATTACATCTTCTGACGATCAATATAGATTTGTATCTGCATTATTTATATGTATCTATTTATTTCTCAAAATAGAAAAATTTTGTGAATGACATTCTAATTTTTATAACATCCTTTGCGTGCTAATAATAATTTATTGTTTGAAATAAAATAAAAAATTATCAACTGTCAACTGACTTTAGTATCGTAAAAATAGTTGTTTGAGACTTTGCAGAAAATTCACAGAAACATTTATGAAATGCTTGTTTATAAGAAATTCACTTAATAACAAAAAAAAGTTGATACGATGTGAAAGTTTTTTCAAGTTTGTAAAGTTCGTTAGCAATTTTTTCAAAGATTTATTTCGAGAATTTATACTAAAAGTTGTAAAGAAAAAGTTGTATGTGAAGAAGTTAGAACTATCATTTTGTCTAGTGAAAACCATAGGATATATAAAGTTAATATTAAATGAAAACTAATCAGCTATTCCAAACTTATCGCTTCTGATAACTCACCAAGTTATTCGATGTTTCTTCGAAATTTCAATTTTTTTTCAAGATATTCAGATTTTTAATTCAAGGAATCAACCCGCGAATCAAGAAATTATAACTTTCGATTAAGCAAAAAACTCTTTCGAATGATTTTACTCTAATCCAGCACTTTACAGAAATTTTCAACACGCCACCTTTGATCAAAAAGTTACACAGAAAAAAATAAATATTTGTCACAAATAAATCAATTTATTTGAGTCGTTTTTTAAAATATTTCCTTATGACAACTAAGTAAGTTTGGTACAAGTAAATATAACAGTTAACTCGAATTATTTTATCATTTGTCAGAAGTCTATCATTTATTTGTGGTAAAGATTATAAATTTGTCCAAAAGAACGACATCTTTGGTATTAAAACTCTCAACTACTGATCTCATGACATCACTTAAACCGAGCCAAAAGTGACCGCCACTATGACCAAGTGTTGATTGTTTTGAGTACGAGTTAAAGCTACAGCTACGTTTCAAAAAATACACAGAAAAAAAGGTTCACTTGAGCCAAGAAAATATTTTTCTTCCTAATTATTTTCTTGAGAGAAATAAAATTTTTTTTTGACACAAGAAATTTCATTTATTCCAACAAAATTAATTCTCTTGCTTTAAAAAATACGTATCTTGATCGAAGAAAAATTATTTAAGTCAAGAAGATCTTCTTGTTTTGAGAAAATTCAGCCTCTTGCTCCAAAAAATTGTATTCTTGATAGAAGTAAATTTTCTTGTCTTGAAAAAATTTCTTTCTTGTTCTAAAAAATTAAATATCTCGATAGAAGTAAATTTTCAATAATATTTTTGTTAACTAACATGTTAAATGGGAAGATCAAATAATATCGAATCATTTTTTTTCATTCAATATGTATAATTGCACGCTAAAATAATATAAAATGGGTATCAAATATTCAAGAGAAAAATTTTCTTAAGGTGAAAAAATTTTTTTCTTAGCTGAAGTAGGTGGCGCTGCTTCCCTAAAGTATCTAAAAATTTTGATCAAATATAAAAATTTATTGTATCAAGTATTTATGATAATTTGAATTAAGAAAAAATTACTTCAACCAAGAATAGAATTTCAAGAAAAATTTTTACTTCGGCCAACACAACTTCGGTCATCCTTCAGGCACCCAAAAATTTTCTTGAGCTGAGAATTTTGTTCTCCAGTCAAGAAATTTTTTTTTCTGTGTGGGTGTTATGCTCAAAAATCGGCTAACACAAAGGAGATATTATTGTCTGAGATATGATTGCCAAGACATTATAGGCTGAGAAATAATGAGAGGTCACCTTAGTTTTCGATATTTTTTGATCAATTTGATCGTATTAATCGACCATTGCTATCGATCAAGATTTCAAGATTCAAGAGAATAAATTTTTGAAGCACCACAACGGGTTATCTTCAGAATAATCTTTTTGGCCAGACAAATTTTTTATGAAAGTTAGTTTTCCTATCAGTGTAATTTAGTTTCATTAGTATTTTATAAATTATTAAACAAATTCTTCACAATAAAAAATTAATAATACTTCCACGGAAATCATAAGATCTATCTAGATTTAACAATGTCTAGGATTGTACAATGCAAAATAGTTAAAAATATTTCTCAAAAGCTGAAGGAACTGAATAAACTGAGGATATATTAAATCTGAACTGAAATAAAAGTGGAGTCAAACGAACGAAATGAATCAGTGAAAAAAATAATTGAAATTTCTTCGGCTAAGTCAATAGGTTATAGGTAGAGTTCTCTGGTTTGAAAAGTTATACTAAGACGTTCTTATCAGTCTTTGTCGAATAGTTGGAAAAGCATGGTGAAGGCAAGAGGGTGGGGCTGTAGTGTTTAGTGGTACGTAAATGATACGACAAGCGAAGCGTGTAGAGAATCGAGTTTTGGTCGCGTTTGTAGAATGCTCGGATTAACCTAAGCGAACTATATATTGAGTAAACTTTACTAGTGGTGTGATTCGAAAGATAGAAAAGAAAAGAAGAGCAAAGAAGAGTTTCGAAATGACTTTAGTAACAAGAATGCTGCATTCTCGATACGAGTACGACTCTCCAGACACAAAGCTCCTGGTGAAAAAGGAACGAGTAACTACTACTTTACGGTAATCCAAGACGCCCCTGAGCAATATATTAACCGAACAAACCAAACTTTTTTAAAAATTTCCAGTTTTCGAACTTTGTTAAGGCTGTGTTTCTATTTGTATTATATAGTCTTATCATCTATTTTATTTTCCAAAATTTTTAATAATTCCTTATCAATATTTATAATTTGATATACCATGTTAAAGCTTATGTTTTTCTTCATTGACAAAAATTATGCAGAAAATTGAAAAATGTCATTGGTTAGAAAATCTCCTTACAAAAAAAAATTCTGTATTATCTGTTGACAGTGTATTCAATTTTATTACAAAGCCGTAGAAGGCGCCGCCTATTAACAGTTTACTTAACTAACATAAAAGTTTTTGGGTAGTTTATATTTTATGCTTAAGTGTAATCTATCTCACAAACCAATCACATAAAATTAACACATTTTTTATGAATGTAATATAAATTTGAATAGCGCGCTTCGCGCGCACCTTAATTTTAACCAATAATGAATCGTAGTTCATTTTTTTGTGAGTTTCGACCAATGACTAACTTCAAGACTTTCACGTATTTTAATTTAGAGGATTTACGATCCATCGTAATGATATATTATGTAGTTGAGTGGACAGGACTTTTGGCTAAGAGAAGGTTGGCGCAACTAGCGGAGCGTGTCTTATACACTACAAAAAAAATTACGATGTTACTATAATAATATTTTTTGTATCACTAAAATTAAAAAGAAGTTTCGGTCACCGAAAAAATAATTTTGAATCACCGAGGAATCGAACCCAGCGCTTCTTCACTGTCACAAGTCCGAGGTTTATCCCCTTACGCTAACTGAGGGAACATCTAAATTTTCTGTTCAGTCACGTAATAAAACCCTCCCATACATTAGCTCAAATGGTAGAGTAGCCGACATGTCTTCGGAAGGTTCTGGGTTCGAATCCCAGTCCGAGCTACCGGAATATTTTCTCGTTGGTCATCTTTCGGTGGTGGTGTCGCAAATTACTGGACTCTGTCTCTCTTTTATTAAAACATATAGTATGCGTCTTTATTCACTTGCTCTTACGGAAAAAAAATTTACTAAATAACATCGTAATTTTCAATAATTCAAATTGTATTCGGTAGACAGCAGCATCATAAGAATTTTTATGCTATTTATTACTTACATTATTTGTTAGAATTACGATGTTTGGATCGTAGAAATTCATGAGCAAATAGTAATTTTTAACTTATAAAATTATGAAAATCAAGATATTGAAAGTCTAGTCCTGAATTACGATGTTACTATTGTAATTTTTACGCGATTGTTTTTTCCGTGTACTTGATCATTATAACATGAAAAATACTCACACGGATCGGCTGGTTATCAATTATTTGGGAAGAAGAAATATTAAATTTTGGTGAATAAGTCAAGAACGATAATCTAAAATTTATCATCGAACTTTTAGTCTTCCACCCTGATAATTCGCAAAACTATTAACTAAATTGTATGGCTTGGGTAACAATCGAAAGGATTAATCGATATTTAACTCTGATTGACTTTCAAGACATTCTGATTAGTACTCCTAGAGATTTGCACGGAAACGAGCACAAGCTTACTGAAATTTTTCTAATGTTTATATCACAATAACCTGAAAGCTAATTGACCAATAAGTGAATCAATAAAGCTTATTGGGACGAATTATTTAAGCTCCATTCAACAAAAAACAACAAAAGCAAGTTATCTCTAAATTTGGTACAAAATATATAACAGTGGATTCATTTTTTATGACTTTACTAAAAAATATAATGCATTCGTGATAAATAAGTGATATATGAGAGATAAAGATACTAAATTTGTGGCAAATAATGAAAAATCTGCACTATCTGTCAAACATTTAAAATTCATTACTCCCATTTCTTCTGCGGTCGAACCGTTTCTTTACCATAAATAAATCACTTATTTGACTCAATAGCTGAATTTCTTAAGATTTATAATATAAAGTTCAAAAGTTTTCAAATTGAACTTGTCAGGAAAGAGATTATTCAAATTTTAAAATTAGTTATTTTTCAAGTGTTTGAACTGTATGATTTTTTAAACTGAAAAAAATCTACAGAAAATAATATATAATTAATAGCTAAAGTTTTAAATCGATTTTGTATACTCTTCAAACTTATATTAGTAAAAATTTTTTTAAATAAGTGAATATTCACTAATTATAAATGCCAATCAAACCAATTCGGTGTGATTGGCACTTAATATTGGTGAATATTCACTTATTCAAGATAATTTGTACTAATTCATGTTTAGAGAATATACTGATAAAAAAAAAATATTTTGAAGAATTTCATCGTCTTAAATTAAAACGTTTTTTCAATTTTTTTCTCAAAACATTCTCACAATAATAGTATTCAGCAAAAATGTAAATATATCTGAAATAGAGAAAATCACTAAAAAAAGAGTATTTTCACAGAAAAAAAAAATTTCTTGAACCAAGAAAATTATAAAGAAGACCAAAGTTATTTTGGAGTAAGAAGAAATTTTTTTGGTTTAAAAGAATTTAACTTCGTTCAAGAAATTTTCAATCTTCCTTAAGATTTTCTTGATTTAAGGAAATTTACGCTTGACTCAAGAGTTTCTTTCTTCCTGTGTACACACTATTTCACGGCTGTAAGTCTACCACTCAATACACTTATAGCTGTGATACAGTGAATACTCACTGTTACAAATTTAGAGTATACTCTTCATTACGTATATTTCAATATAGTAGAAAATAGAATTTCCGTCATGGATCCAACAACCTTAGATGACATGTAGACGCACACCTAACTGATGAGTCTTTCATCGCTGTACAACCTGACGGAGCGTCTCTCACTCCATTACCCTACAATACATATTTCCATCAGTCCTTATTCATGCAAACATATCTCTCCATTATCTCTCTCTTCGTCTTTGAGATTTAGTCAACCAATGCAATAAGTGTGTGACTTATAATCTGTATTTTACAGCTCAAATGTAAACAATTTAGCAAAATTGCACGACTCGTGATTCGAAGTATCAAAGAGTGATTTACGATTGAAAAATTTTTTTCATCTCATTTCGTCAACTATTTTTATTATTATACCCTTGTTAGATTACGGAATCAAGATGTTTTGCATACTATTGTGAGGATAATTTAATGAAAGTTAATTTCATACGTTTTACAAATTGTTTTAATGCAATAGAAACGAAAAATAAAATCAAAATAGTTCAAAAAATTTTCCTGTCTGTCAATCTAGTGCACGGAAAAAAATTTCTGAGAAAATTATTGTAAAGCTGGATTATACTTTTATTACGATAAATTTTTAAATACTTTAGAAGAAAATTTACTATTTATTCATGATATTTTACAACTTACTATTGTAAAAAGTGAGAGATTAAAATTTCCAGTGCTGCCTCTGTACTTTTCCAATAGAACTATAACAAATTTTACAATAGTTGAATTTGAATTTTTCTCAATTAGTGTAAGTGATGGCCGTGCACAGCGCTAGACTCCGAGTTTATGTAAATTTTAAAAGACATAAGTACTAGTTTACCTCGGATAGCGCAGAGGACGAGTCTTTGGCTACCAATAAAGAGTTCTGAGTTCGATTCCCGGATAGGATGAAAATTCCGATTTCTTTTTTCGGTTACTGTATAGGTACCTATTAGTCCAACCTCATATCTCTCTCCCTCCCTAAAATTTCTTTTAAAAAAACCAAATTTTTTACCGAGCTTCAATAAAAAAAACGACATCGTGTTGACAATCGAACAATTTGTACGAAAGGTCAAAAGTTCGATTCCGCCTCGAGGTCTTTAATTCAAAATTTAATTTTCTTGCGACATTTGGACATCTAAAGTTTATCATCCTAGCCTAGATAAATCCAGATTTTTTATTAAATTATTAAATTTTTACCACCAAAAAAAAATTAGTTCAATTTTTTTAAGTATATTTGAATTTAAAATTTTCATTATTTTATATAAAAATTGAATCCTTGGTGTTCAAAAAGGACCATTGATTATTCAAAGCTGAAAGTATATTAATAAATTAAATTTCCTCGTGAATTGGTCACGGTCTTTTGGTCCAGCCAGAATAACTTATTGATCTTTTGCCTCTCAGCCGTTTGACCTAGAAAGGATTTTAGCGAATTTAAAACTCTAAATATTTATCATGCATCGCAGTGGCTGAGCGTAACACAACTAAGCAAACGTGTTGTACAATTAAAATAAAATAGAAAAAGTTTGAATGAAATAAAATAGAAATCTAAATCAATCAAGTGGTTTCGTAATATTTAAATTTTTTAGACGGTTTGAATTGCAAAAGACTTAATTAATTCGTGACCAATATTCATGCCACTAAGCTCTCAATAGATAGATAGCTAGATAGATAGGTATATACATAGATATTTACACTTTACATATATCATATGCATAAATAAATATATAAATATAGAATACAGGAAAGCACAATCACGTTGTCGAGTACAACGCACATAATACTGTAAATATATGTGCATATACATATGTACATATATAAAGTTAGTTTATAGTGCCTACGCAATTGATCGATGGACGAGCAGTTTTTCCTTTCATTTCCATCTCTACGACTCAATTCTACAGCTACAACTAAATTTTTTCTATCGTTCAATATCCGACGATTTTCACTGGTCCGTAAACTCAACAGCGCACATACCACTGTATATATCTATATATATATATCTATATATATATATAGATTTGCTTTATATTATTCGACTTTTTAAGTTTCTTGCTAGCCTTGTTTGTTAGATAAAATTCACAATAGTAGATCGTAAAAAATACTAAATGAGAAATATAGTCCACCGTTACTATTTAATTTAATAAAAATTACGATAGTGAAATAGTAAAAATTCCTTCAATTTTCTTTCCGTATATGAAATCAGAAAAACTACAACTTGCAAAAAAATTCATTAATTGAATCAAATTTTTTTTTTAATAAATTCTTTGAAGGAATTATAGGTTCTCTATAGCGAATAGCTATTTAATTCAGTGTCGTTTAATTGTAATCAATAAATAAAATAAAATAAAAAACAAAGAGACTGTATATCTATATACACATATTTACGTAAAATTAATATGTATGTTGATGTATCTATACATATTATATACATTTATTCCACTAGGGGCGCCTACGCATTATCGTTTCAGTACAGCTGTTTTATATTTATTTTATTGTTATTTCATTATTAAATTAGCATTATGAGTCGTGCACTTTTGGATTTTCCAACCTTTTTTCTATTCAGTGGATTTTTATGTAATAAATAAAATAGACAAATTTTATTATTCACAAGAAAAACTAAATTATTTCGAGATTTATGAATTTTCATTTTAAAAAATACTATTTTAGTTATGGTAACGAGGCAAATTGTCTGAAAAGTTTTCTGATCATAATTAAAAAACAAAATAATAACTAAGTGATCACTGAAAAAGTATTGTTTTATAGCCAAAGCACATTTAATTAAAATAAAATATTTCTGTTTGAATCTCATTAACAATTAATTAACATATTCTCCAAGTTAAATTGAGAGAAAAAATCAATTTTCAACCATTGTCAACAGTGAAATTATCAATAAAACAAAAAAGTTCTAATTGCCCGGTAGCCTGTAATTAATTAAAATTTAATCAAAATTTCCCAGTATTACATAATTTATGTTATTAAAAGAATAGGAAAAATTTTGTCTTTGGTGTATTTATATGATAAAATGTTTTTTTTCTTTCTTTAAGTTAAATTTAGTATTATTGTAGACAATTCTTAACCCGAATTTGAGTCTTTTTAAGATTCTATATGCTTTTCAATGATAATTCATTAACTATAATAAATTTGATTCAACGCGTGCCTGTTTTGCGCACTTTATAACAGCTGCGATGCAAACCCTAAATGGCTATTATCGACCAGCGCTTAGAAGGTGATGAAAATCAAAGTAGATCTCATCATTTTCCACCGGCGTAACATAATGGACGAAACCTGCGTGTTATAATAGAAATCGCATCTTATATTCTGAAGAGTGAATAATGTGGTTAGATGCAAAATATTAATCCATACACTTAAGAGAATAAGTACAATTTTTTGACAGGCATGTCTTTATTTTATAAGAAAATTTTATAGTTATAAATTTGGTACATCATTAGAAGAGTCTTCACTTGAATTCGTGCCTTTAAACAATTTTATATATTTTTTGGCAAAAGTCAATTTTTTATATCAAGTATTGGAGCAGCTTTGAATAGTTGACTGGTTTATATTCACGAATACTAAATTAATGAAATTTTCACCTATCAAAATAGTAAGTATGAAAACTACATTAGCTACAAAAGCTGTAAAAATTTAAGTTCATATATTCTACTTTTAAATAAATTACTCTTTACAAGTAAGGTACCAGCGGATAATAAGGCATAAGTGATAGAAATGCTATTTAAAATAACCGCTGCCTCTAAAGACTTCTTTAGTAAAAGCATCTAGCATAGAAATGTCGCTACAAGTTTATAGAGTTACAATACAACGTCCCTTATCTTCTATATTTCATCATCCGTCATATGCTAAAGTAGCGCAGAAGAATTCCTAAAAAACGATTTGAGTAAATGGTAAACATTTTTTTTAATTTTATATTTAATAATTTAAAATCATTATTCTAATTTTTATCAACATCTTAAAAAGTATTGTTGCTCAATTTAAGTGATGATTGATCTCTAATACCCATTTTATCAAGTATAGGATAACTATTTCCAGTATGTATAACCCGTAGGCTTTATTACCCTACTGTAGTAAAATAAGGCCTATTTGCAAGTTTTTTGAAAAAATTAAAGTTTATGTTTGCTTTAGGGATGAGAATCTACCGGTAAAATATATGTTTTACTTATTTTACCAACTTACGATTAGTATTTTACCAGTTAATTGACCTAATGTGTGGATACTGGATCGATTTGAGGCATAAACTAATTAGGTCTTCTCCACAAAAAACTGAGTCGAATGCCGCCAACCACGTCAAAATTGGTTCATTCGTTTGGGAGATATCGTTAACGATGAAAATCGACAAAATTGAGTTTTTAAAGAAAACTCTAAAATTATTCATTAGATCAATTTGCGTTTACAAATTCTTTATATAACTTGAAAAATTGCTGCTAACCTCATGAAAATCGGTTAACTTATTCAAAACTTATCACAAATTAAAAATTTTAAAAATCGTGTTTCATTAAATTTTCATCGAATTTTTGAGCTCGAAGAGCTCAAAAGTTTCAAACAGTTTTTTTTATTGAGGTTGGAGAGCTCAAAAGATGACAATGAATGAATCAAGATAGGCGATAACATTGGTTCAAAATTTCTGTCACTCTTTTTATTATAAAAAAAAAGTCGAAAATATTTTTTTTTGAAAAATGTTGAAATTTTATTTTACCGGTTAAATAGCCAAACAACTTACTGGTTAGTAATCGGATATTTGTCCACTCGCATCACTAGTTTGCTTATGGTGAAAATTACCATTACTCCATTATTTCTTATGGCTAATGTATTCATTTAAAAATTAATGATACAATGCAATAATTAAATGGAATATTTTCGATTTTTTTTTAAATCTCCCTTAGCTACGCCTCATTACCCGCCGGTATCTCACAACAAATCATGAAATCTAAATTCAGAACAAAATTAGTATCAAAATATTTTTTTTACATAAGAAAATTCCTTTCCCAATTATTGAAAATCTACTAATTCAAAATAACTATCAATTTCTATCAAAGTATTAGTTATTGATCCATTCATAACAATATTATTTTCAAATTAATTTCAAGAGTACCCAAACTATGTATATTGAGATGAAAAATAACCGACAATAATTAAACCAAAGTTTCCCTATTCATAATTCTTGGCAGTATAATGCTCACGTAGTGATTGCAGGTTGTTAGCTACCAAATAACCAGTCAATACAATGACAGAATTATAACATATAATTTAAAACTGTACAACTTGATAACTTTACCCGGAAACTTTGCTCCTAATAAACAATCGGCAGTTTCATATAGTCATAATCCAATATTATCGTTAATTTAAACTTTACAAACTGCGTTACCGCCGTAATTATCGTTTGTTTTTTTACCGTGCTTGATAGATGAATTTCGCCCTTAAAAGGATAATTCAATTAGCTCAAAATTTTTAATTTTTGGAAAAAATTAGACTCCGTATGCCAATAAATTTTCAAATTTATGAACAATTGTTAACGGTGGTTAATAGTATTTCAAAACATTTTCACCCGATCATAGGTATTAATACCGATAGATTTATACCCGCATACCCTTCAATATATGTATACATATATGAATCTATAAAACAGGTTAAAGTGAATAGAAGTAAGACCATGAACATCAGTCAGAACGTGAATACGAGTCAGCCCCGGGGGGTTGGGGCGCGGCCGCGTTTGCTCTATCGACCGGCGAGGATCCACGAGGCATGTCGACTTCGTCCGAGAGGCCACCGTGTTTCTATATTCACCTATTTGAGGCTGGTAACCTTTACTCTGCTCTGAAAGAGAGCACGAGATATACAATGTTAAGAAATATAAAATATAAGACGAGAAAAATAAAAATAAAATCAACTAGAGTAACCCAAAAAAATAGAGTAAAGGTACGGAGGAATAAAAAAATAAAAAAAAGTAAATACAACTTGTCTTCTTCGACTATTTTGTCAAGCTAACTTTTCCTTTGTACCCACCCTCATTGTTTTCAAGCATATAACAACACTACTTAATCTTACAATACAGAAGAATTGCACACCCGCAACTTGTTTTTACTTCTAAGGCTCAAGTATCGAAAATAGAAGGGATGACGAAGATCAAGGCAAGAGCAGAAGAAAGCGATAATTAAATAATAAAAGCTAAAAAATTGATTAATGTTTCAGTTATTTTCTTTAAAGACAGCCGAAGTGGATAGAAGAATTTTATTCCGGGTTACATTTCATCAACCATTAAACAAAGTAGTGCAGACACAAAGGAGATGCTTGGGCATTGTTAGACTTGTTGTTTTCACTTTTCATCTTGGATTCTCTGCTGGGCAGTATTACTTTTACTGCTATATTTATATATACACTGACTACTGACGTGCGCTTTTAAGAGAAGTTCTCCAGAGTTTACTGCACTGCTGATTAATCTTCGCGGACTGCTCACTGCTCCAGCACTCTAATAACTAAATGTCAGTGTAAATGTATTAAATTGATGCAGAAAAAAATCAATATCTGCTTTTATAACTTTTGTTAAAGTTTTATTGTAATATTTTTGACAAGTTAAAGAGGTTAAAAATGAAGAAAAATTGGAAAATCAATCCGTCGTTTAGAGACTTTCAAGACTTCATGCGAAGCATATTTTAAGTTTAAAACTTGGGAAATTGATACGGTGATTTTTTTTAATTATCTGGATGATTGAGTCAAGTTATAAATTATGAGAAAGATACGCTTCTGAATCGCTACATAGGGCTTGATAATACATAGAAAGTTTAGAAAATTAATGAAAATTACTTCCCTTTAAAATATAAGAACATTTTTTTAATATCAGAAGAACCAGTTACTTCTAAAATTATCCCTACAATAAAAGTACATGAGAGTGTGAAGTTAGTCAATAGTCGAAACTCGCAAAAAAATGGGACCTGATTCCTTATTGGTCAAAATTAAGGCGCGCGCGTAGCGCGCTATTCAAATTTCTAGTACTAATAGAAAATTAAGTTGATGTGAGAGAAAAATTTCTTGACTGGAGAACAAAATTCTTGGCTTAAGAAAATTTTCGGGTGCCTGAAAGAAGACCGAAGTTATGTTGGCCGAAATGAAAATTTTACTTGAAATTTTATTCTTGGTGGAAGTAATTTTTTCTTGATTGATTCAAATTATCATAAATACTTAATACAATAAATTTTTATATTTGATCAAAATTTTTAGATACTTTAGGGAAGCAGCGCAACCTACTTTAGCTAAGAAAAAAATTTTCTCACTTTGAGAAAATTTTTCTATTGAATATTTGATACCCATTTTATACTGTTTTAGCGTGCAATTATACATATCGAATGGAAAAAAATGATTCAATATTATTTGATCTTCCCATTTGACATGTTAATCAATAAAAATATTAATAAAAATTGACTTTTATCGAGATATTTAATTTCTTTGGAGCAAGAGAGAAATTTTCTCAAGACCAGAAAATTTACTTTTGTCAAGAACTAAATTTTTTGGAGCAAGAGGCTGAATTTTCTCAAAACAAGAAGATTTTCTTGACTTAAATTAAATTTCTTGAATCAAGATACGTATTTTTTAAAGCAAGAGAATTAATTTGTTAGAATAAATGAAATTTCTTGTGTCAAAAAAAATTTTTTTTTTCGCTCCAGAAAATAATTAGGAAGAAAAATATTTTCTTAGCTCAAGTGAACCTTTTTTTCTGTGTACCAAGAAATTATTCTTGATGATTCGAAAAATGGGGTTTTTCTTCGATTACTGGTATAACTATACAATTTTTTTAATCAGTAATGTTGAATGAAATCGACTAAGTGAGTGACTTTAATGAATTTAAGACTATTTATCATTAAATCGAAAAAATTTTACTTAGTTTTTTAAAACCTTTTTTTTTTCCGAAAAAAATTTTTTTTGTAATTCAGGACAAAATTTTTCTGTGTACAGATCCAATCTAAATATTTGTATACACGGAAAAAAGAAAACTCGAAAAGTTATAGTATAAAATGTACACAAAAAAAAAAATTTCTTGAACCAAGAAAATTATAAGGAAGACTGAAGTTATTTTGGAGCAAGAAGAAATTTTCTAGGCTTAAAAAAATTTAACTTAAGATTTTCTTGATTTATTTATTTAATTATATACTGTAATTTTTCGAGTTTTCTTTTTTCCGCGTATCAATACAGATTTTTAATTAATTTTTTCTATAAATCAATTGATTAATTTGGTTAACAAACAAATAACACTTTTAGATAGTTACTTCATTATGCTTAACAGAAAATTTTAAAGGTTAGTCTTCGACGATAAAAACAAGTACCAGTAGAAGATGCTGCTTTTTCATGTTAAAACTTTTCCTTATTTTTTAATATTTTGCCTACAGATATTATAATTTAAAATATCTAACAATTCACCCGAATTTAAGTCTGCATTCACTTTAGAGTATAAAAATAAAAAATTTCATCTCAACTGAGAGTGTAGTTAGTTAGTTATAATGTACCAAAGACTGAAAACTGCAGATTGATATATTATTACAAGAAATAGAAGTAATCGAACAAAAAAATTGCTTTTCTCAAATTTTCATAGAATTTTTTCATTTTTTTTTTTTTCGAAAATTGAAATTCAATTTATTTGTATCCACCATCAGAAGCTATTTTCAACTGAATTTCCGATATGTTATTATTCATAACATTCTTTACTAAGGACGTTTGCTAATAGCATTGTTTGTTTGAACATTTTTTCAATTTCCATACAAAACCTCAAAAATTTTTTGAATGACATGATTTAAAAAAATAATATTGTAAAGTACAAAGAGATGCCGGTAATTTAATAGAAATAATTTTTTTTTTCTACATCATGCTACTGACATCTACAGCTACGTTTTTACAAAGTGATGTAAAAATTTTGTACAAAGTTAACGTCGACAATGAAAAAAAAAAAAAAAAAAAAAAAAATTGAAATTTACACAGGAAAAGAATTCAAACATTCAAAAGTTAATTATATTACACAATACGTTCCATCGAATTTGCAAAGGAATTTATTTAAAGAAACATAACCACTCTATTAGTTGTATTATCCAAGATAAAATTGGCTGATTTAAAAGAAAATTTTGACGTTGAATAAGTTTTAATAGAAAATGATCGATTGCATTGCAAAAACTCGCAGAAATTTTTTGCTTCTGTCACTATATATGATGGAATGCTACTGCTAAATAAAATTTAAGGCTTGCCTGAAAGCTTGCGTCTACATTTTACACATAAATGTTGAATGACACTTATCAACGGAGCTTTTAAAAATTCTATCATAAACTTTTTATTTTTAAACATTTTATTAAGAGTTTTAAAATCACTGGAAAAAATTTTACTCAGGCACTTGGTCAAAAATTTATTAACTACCCGCTAAGAAAATGGAAATTTTCAAAAATTGGGAAATTATTTTTTTTACCTCGTTTTCCGAAAATCGAGTTATCGAGTTCAAAAACGTAATAAGCACAATTTTGAGCACTTAATTACGAAAGTAGCGGGAAGTTGCAGGGATTACCTTCAGGGTCAACCGTTTTCCTAATTTTTTTTTTCTTACTATAACAAAGCTACTAATGAAGACAAATAAAATATGAAGTTAAACATTACTTCTCAGCATTTTATAGACATAGAATACAAAAAAACGATTTAGCCTCGAACTTATACTCAAGTTGCTTTTTGAAAAATCTCAAGAGACTCATACGCTTATACATCTATCCAACATTGTGTCTACTCTCATCAAGTACTTGGTGCTTAAAGAAAAGAGAGAACAAATCTAAGAGAGGGGAAAGTGAAAAAAAATGGAAAAAAAGAAATCTATACAATACGTTATTCTACACCACACTAGTAAGATCTGAACACACAGAATAATTCTGTGCTATGTACTCCGAAAAATCGCCAGACGCCGTCAAGTACACGCTTTACTCAGTCGGTACTCAAGTCACGCCAACGTCTTCTTGTAAATACATTTTTCACCCTTTTCATGTTACTACTTGTCGTATTACATGGGGTGCGGATATAACAGAGACCCTGCACTTATACAACAATCATATTGCCGAGGATAGCTTTAATAAAATGTTTTATACCGACAATGTTAATAACTCATAAACGGCAGTGCTTGTCTGTGGTGAAGAGAACTTTAAACATGAGTGGACGTAATAAAAACCTTTAACATCTAGGATAAATTATCAAATTTGTTATATTTTTATAATAAAAGAAATAATTTCATTTTGTTTAGGTTAGAAATTCTGCAAGTACACTCGTTAAACACTAGTTATGGTTTTTTTCTCAAAAATTTGAGTAATATTCATCTACTAAGGCAACTACAGTTGAGTACACTCATTTTTGCTTATCGAATTGAAAAAGTAAGCATACATTTTTACAAGTAACTGCATTATCTACCAGAATTATTCAGTAGCGACACCTGTCCTGTGGTATAAGCTTTCTGTGTGCTGATATTCGATATTGATCAAATTAATCCTTAAAAATTCGATTGACACTGATATTCTTAAGTTGGGTAAGTACGCGTCTTTTGGGCGCCAGTCCCGTTAACGACATAGGAACGCCTTTTGAAAGGGTAAAAAAATGAATTACGGGCACATTCAATGAAATAATTACAATTTTAGAACTTTAATAAACAAAATTCTTATAAAATTGTGTTAAAATAAGCATTATTACCATTATTTAAAAAACGGGTAAGTATAACCAAAACATTACCAAGTTAGGGGAAGGTAGCCTGAAGCGGGTACCTCGCCCAAAGCGGGTAGGTCCGGTTTTATTTATTGTGACATTGAGTGCGAATATCAAAGTATCCATTTGTAGTGATCATGAGAATACTCCTGAATATTTGAAAGTTCTGATTGGGTGTTCGAGTTTTGACAGAAAGTAACAAAATACTAAATAAAGAAATTTCTAAATTTGTTAAAATTACAGATGGAATGTGTCATCAGATAATTCGAACACCATTACACTTATGATAATATTGATGAAACCATATTATTTTGGTACCATTCAACTCTAAAGGACGATACAAGTTCGGACGGTTCCCTTTGTATTTTTGATTTTACAATTGTTTAGCAAAAAGACGTGTACTGGGGCAAAGCGGGTGGGGCAAAGTGGGTACCTACTTGCGTTGCTCTGATCCAATTTTATATTTGCTTTGTCATACAATATTATCAAGTAATACGTAAATATAAGAAAAAA
>JZSA01004478.1:0-25294 GCA_000956155.1 Cotesia vestalis | reverse complement strand
TTTTTTTTTTTTTTTCCTTTCAAGTACTATACCATACGTTATTCGTAGTACTACACTGTACCTATACAGTTATACTACATGTAAAAGGCTGAAGCTGAGGCATGTAGTAGAAGCATCCACATCAGAGCAAAGATGAGAGTAGTAAGAGTAAGGCTCCCAAGGAGTCGTATTATACGTGGAGAGGGGATGGAACGTGGTTAGTTGACTTTCCCGATCCTGAACGGCTTCTCTATACTCAGGGTGCGGTTAAAACCTCGAGGATATACTATACGTATACTACCCGTCGTATTGGCCTCTTCTCCTCTTCTCTTCCAATATAATACTTGTACAGTTTACCTGTGCTCCAGACTGCCCAGGTGATTACAATCGTGCTTTTAAGATACTCGTATTAAAGTTACACAATTTTTATCTTCTCATCCTCTATAATATTTGTATCATAAAAACTCAATATGCCATACGTCTAATTATTTTGGGTAGTTCAATGATAAAGCTTTGACTGGGCTCACTCTCAATTTTTTCGTCAATCAACTTTGGTGTATTTACTTTACAAGATTTAAATATTTTTTTCAAAAAACTAGATTTTTATTTATTTTTATACTAATTAAAACGTTGAAAGTATTTTTTTTTTTTTTTTACTTAGGGGCCATCCATAAATTACGTCACACAGATTTCCGGAAGCTAAATATAGATTTATATTGTCCATTTAGTCTCATAAAAAATTGAACTTTTTATCACTTTTCAAAAAAAAAGTTCAACGAAAATGGTTTGAAAATAGTTCATCATAATTTAACAATTTTTCATTGGAAAATTATCCAAAATTGTTAAAATTATTACAGATATTTTATGAATGTTTAAACTTTTATGTTAATAATAATCTCTATAAATTATTTTTAGCTTCTTTGAGTTGCTATCAATGTTTTTGAGTTTGTAGACAGATTCTACTGCAGTCATATATTTAGTTATTTCTTTTGATAAGACCCAATAAGACCCAATTTTTAGCCCCCCCCCCTCCTCGTCCTTGTCACAGGTTGTTACATTTTCAGAATCCCCTCCCCCTTAATGTGACGTCACACATTTTTCAATTTTATGCATGTATTCAAAAATAATTAAAAAGTGACAGTTATTTTCATTTTTTAGAAAATCGAGCCAGCACTCGCCAACGATTTAAACCTACGCAGACCTTTACTATTCAGAATTCTTAAGAATTTTAGTATCTCACTTGCATTACAACGCTACTTTAGGAGTTAGATATTGTTGCGTGAGAGATAATCTTATAACGAAAGTGCTAAAGTTTTTTATTCACATATAAGTTTTGCGTTTGAGTATTTCAAATTTTAACATGTGACGTCACAAAGCTTTTGACCCCACCTGCCCCTTGTTACATAATGTCACATTCTGGTGATACCCCCCCTTTTTAAAGGGTGACGTAATTTATGGATGACCCCTTATTAAACCAAAAAGTTCGATGGGTGTAAGCATAAACATTTTGAACAATCGTACAAAATCAAAATACCGAGATGGGTGTCAAAAATATTTCTATTTGTTGGGAAGAATTGGTAAATCGTAATTTTTACTTGTAAAAAAAGTTTATGGCGATTTTTAGCTTCTTTGAGTTGTTATCAATGTTTTTGAATTTGTAGACAGATTCTACTGCAGTCATATATTTAGTTATTTCTTTCGATAAGACCCAACAACCAAGTGGCCAATAACTTAGTCACTTAATTAATGTAAATCTTTTACTATAATTATTTATATATTGACGTAACGATCAAAATAAGAGATTAGTAAAAATATAAACTCATATCTTTTTTAACATTATTTTACAACTAGATTTCTTACAACTAAAAATAAATGTTCAAAGTAAGAAAGAAAAAAAATTTTAAATATAAACCATTTTGCTATAAGTCAGAGCGTCAGAAAATTCGAAATTTAGCTTGTTTAAGTTTGCTCAAATCTTAGTTTAGCCAGTAAGGGTGAAAAATAATTCATAGAGATTATTATTAATATAACCATTTAAACATTCATAAAAATATCTGTAATAATTTTAACATTTTGGATAATTTTCCAATAAAAAATTGTTAAATTTTGATGAACTATTTTCAAACCATTTTCGTTGAACTTTTTTTTTTAAAAGTGATAAAAAGTTCAATTTTTTATGAGACTAAATGGACAATCTAAATCTATATCTCTTAAAAATAACTTCGGAAGCAGTACCTAGAACTTTTACAGAATGTTAATTATCAATTAGAGTTTTATAACTTTACAAAATTTTTTAATTTTAAATGTTAATTATGTAAATTTACATGCTGTATTTTATATCAAGAAAATTTTTAATATCAGATCAACTTTGTGAAAAAGAGAAAAAAATGATTTCAACTTCGAAACATTCTTTATTTATCTTTAAACTTTTGTATTGCATAGTTAGTTTTATTTTTTTGGTCTATTGAATCAAATTACTTTAACGATAGTTGTGATGCGCCCTTCATCAGAGATTTTCAGCACTACCGTTGGTTTAAAAATTATGTATAAGCAAATATAAGCATATCCGGCCTGATACAGGCGTATCAAGCTAAATAAGTCCTAATATAGCCAATTTTCATATTACGCCATATCGGGACTTATAAAAATTACACTGCACTATTGTTACCATATACTACTATAGATTAATTAAATACAACTCTTGATATGAAGGGAGAATAGTTATTTTCGGTACGAATGCGCAAAGGTAGGTATTTTTGTAAGCTTGACGTGACGTCACGAGGCTGACATTATGGGCGTATTCTCAACAAAACCGAGTACGTTGTTATATGATCGAGCGTAACGATTATATATATTTTTATTTATTTGGAAATGAGTAGATTAGGTCACACACAGAAAGAAAAATTTCCTGACTGGAGAACAAAATTCTTGGCTCGAGAAAATTTTCAGGTGTCTGAAGGGAAACCAAAGTTGTGTTGGTCGAAGTAAAAATTTTTCTTGAAATTCTATTCTTGGTGGAAGTAATTTTTTCTTAATTCAAATTATCATAAATATTTCATACAATAAATTTTTATATTCGATCAAGATTTTTAGATACTTTAGGGAAGCAGCGCCCGCTGCTAGAGAAAATTTTTTTCTTGAATATTTGATACCCATTTTATATTATTTTCACGTGCAATTATACATATTGAATGAAAAAAAAATGATTCAATATTATTTGATCTTCCCATTTGACATGTTAATCACTAAAAATATTAATGAAAATTTACTTCTATCAAGGCATTTAATTTTTTGGAACAAGAGGCTGAATTTTCTCAAAACAAGACAATTTTCTTGACTTAAATAAATTTTCTTAGATCAAGATACGTATTTCTTAAAGCAAGAGAATTAATTTTGTTGAAATAAGTGAAATTTCTTGTGTCAAAAAAAAATGTTTTTTTTCGCTCAAGAAAATAATTAAGAAGAAAAATATTTTCTTGGCTCAAGTGAACCTTTTTTTCCGTGCATGACTCCTTAATTTGTGTTGACTTTACGCTCAAAAAAATAGCGATGGTGCAATTTTTATAATTGCAATAATTTAGTTCACGTGTAGAAAGTACTATAAGTATATTTATAAAAACAAGCAACACTATAAGATTCATCTTCAATTTGAGACGTGATGAGCATGTTACTTCCTACAGACATTCACTAAACTGGCTCACGATTAAATCTAAACGACTTTACTCGTTAGCATGCTTCATTTACAAACTTCTAAAATCACGTGAACCAAAGTTCCTCAGAAGTTTCTTCTTCAAAAAATCCATAGAAATCAGAAGATCAGAAAGAATTGCTGCAAAACATAACAACATGTCTTTAAAAATGTCTAACTTCTCAACTATTACCTTTAAACATTCCTTCATAATTTTTGCGATCCGAACCTGGAGAGAACTACCAATTGAAATCACAAATTCACTTAGTCTAAGCACATTCAAAACTAGTGCTTTTGGATTCTTCATGAAGTGTGAACGAAACAACGAATCTTAATTTTAAACTATCAATATTCATTTACTCAATTTTGTTACATGAGTTTGTCTTGTTATTGAAATTAAATAATAAATTAATAAATGAATGAATATATTTATGTGCCAAGTATTCTATGTTCCAGGGTCATCTATGTGTTACGAAGTGTTTGCATGGGTATTTTTTATTTTAGTTTGAAATATCCAACTTATTTTTTATTCTGTTTAATCTCCGACAAACATTTAAATTATCTTTATTACCTGTGCGTAATTATTATAAACTTTATTATACTTTATTACACTGTAGTCAAGAAGTAAATTATTGGTAATATTGCTATTAATTGTAATTTTTTACAATTACTATTGACTGTAAGTCAATACAAAACTTTTGTAAGATGTCATTTAAAAGTTAGCATGGAATATTAAAATATTGATAACCATAGATAATTATAATTTTTTACTACTAAATGATACAGTTTTTATGAACATTATTGTGAAGAACTTTTCCGTATAAAATGTAATTTTACCACTGGATTTGATAATAATAAGCATTAATTATTAATATCTATTAGTAATAATTTATTATTCATCTAATTTAATATTGATTATAAGTATTGCATAGTATTATTAGATTAATTTAAAAAACTAACAGCAATTTAATTATTATTAGTCGTTTATAGAAATTCTAATTATGCGACTGGGTTAATTAAAAACCAAAATTTTAATATTTATTAATCATCTGATCTTCTAAGTCAAAATACATGAAAGTCTTGAAGTTAGTCATAGGTTAAAGCTCACAAAAAACGGACCATGATTCCTTATTGGTCGAAATTAAGGCACGCGTGGAGCGCGCTATTTAAATTTCTAGTTCTCACTAAATTAAATTTCCAACGTATGAAAAAAAATTTAATTTCTACTAATTTCTGAAGCAATTTTTTTTTTTAATTTTTTCTAAAAAAATTAAAAGATTGTTTACATTGAAAAAAAAATTTGTTTGAACTTTTTCAAGTAAAACTTCGAAAGCAGTATAAATAAAATATTGTTTTACAAAATATTATAAACTCTGAATAAATAAAAGTACAGTTAATAATATTATAAAACATTCATAACTTCACAGCGATGTAAAATCGATGACTTCAGCATATTTGATCGAATAGACTGGTAATTTAATAATTGAAGTTTACGAACGAAGTTTCCCATTGTATATTTTAATCATTCTGTTACGTATTAAAATTACATCAAGATTAATTCTTATCAAAATGTAAATTATCAGAAATGATCGACAATCAAATTAAAACTGCAAAGTTAAGTAAACTTTTTAATAACTTTTCATTCTTACTATTTTTTGCTGCATATGCTTCAGTAATTTAATTCAAATGTTCCATCACCTTTAATTGAAATTTAAAAAGTATGCTTTACTCGAGCATATTTATAAACTTTAGTAATACTTTTGCATAATCGTGCTTCAATATAAATTAAAAAAGTAAATTCCTATAAAAATAATAAAAATAAAAAATAAAAAAAAACAATGAAATCGAGTAAATTTGATCGAATTGAGAGCGGTCTGTCAAGAAGAAAAGCACTCGATGCAAAAACTTTTCTCAGCGCGACTTTAAAGTAATTCTGAATGGATCGCAATTTGCGGCGACGGTATTCCGGTTTCCAAGTGAATTTCCTGTCGGCATATCTACAATCTCTATAAGCATCAGCTTCTATATTGCTTTCCAAACTAAACCCCTCTTTTTCTAGTTTAAGTTACGGCGACTATTACTCTGTCTCTTTTCTGTCACCCAAATACACCCTTTTACCTCTTACCCCTGCTCTTGTGTTTTCAGTATACCAAATGGAAGGAAAATAAAGAAAAGAGAACTAAACGAGAAGTATATAAACAAAAAAAAACTACAACTACCACCACTATAGTTTACTATACACAAATGATTCCCTCGTGAGTTTAAACTCTACCATTTACCAATTAGTCTCAAGGCTTATCCTCCCAGGCTGCACATTATGTGTGCGAGTATTACAAAAACCTTTTAAATTTAAAAATCCTCAGCTTTTTCCTACGGTTGTAAGACATTACATTACAAATAGTATGAGGGTGTAGACTTATTTTTACACCTGGAGTAACTTGAGAATGAGTTTCAATAAT
Source organism: Cotesia vestalis (assembly GCA_000956155.1). NCBI lineage: Eukaryota > Metazoa > Arthropoda > Insecta > Hymenoptera > Braconidae > Cotesia > Cotesia vestalis. The sequence continues at coordinate 19,168 of JZSA01004478.1, read as the reverse complement.
TTCTTCAACAATTCAGAAATAACCAAAAATTAATTTATGAGCACTATCACATTTATATTCACATTCATAATTATATTTATACGTACTAATATCGAGGATACTCTGACGTAATCTCGTCAGTCGATTTTTGATTTTTTCGGCATTATTAAAACCATAAGCTGATTCTAATTGTACACTTTTTATTCAAACATATCAAAGAATAATTAAATTCTAATAATAAGTATATAAATATTGAAAACTAAAATATTCTAAATTACAATCCGACCCTTGAATCATCAATAAAATATTTGGCAAGTACACGGAAAGAAAAAATTACACTGCATATCTTCCCATATTATACTCAGTGTAATCTGTGGTGAAAAAAAATTTCAGATAATATCAAATATAATCCAGATTATTCTAAATTATTTTTTTATTATACTCAGTGTAATCTCTGATTTGACCAAGTAATTTTTCTAGTTATACCGTCCCAGTTTACACTGGATACAATCCGAAAAAATATCCCGTATAATTTGAATTATAGTCAGTAGAATCTTGGATTATATCATTTTTTCAAAAATTGTGATATTCAACTTTTTTCTTTTTTAATTTATAAATTTTTTTTTTAATTTTTAAAATTTGTGAAAATTGTGATAATTAATTTTTTTTTAAACTGTTCATTTTTTTATGTATTTTTCAAAAATGCAATGCAATGCTTGGATTTAAAATATTTAAGGATCATTTAAGCACAATTTTTCCGATAATTTGGGGTTGAAAAATTTTTGGTTAATTTTTTCAAATGGGCTCACCATTTTAATTTTTATTTTTTTGAACGAAATTTCTATTTAATTTTATTGATATATTAAAAAAATGCGCAATTAAAAAAAAATTGATTATGACAATTTTCACAAATTTAACAAATTTTCAAAAAAATTTATAAATTAAAAAAGAAAAAAGTTGAATATCACAATTTTTGAAAAAATTATATAATCCAAGATTCCACTGAGTATAATTCAAATTATACGGGATATTTTTTCGGATTATATCCAGTGTAATATGGGGCGGTATAACCAAAAAAATTACTTGGTGAAATCGGAGATTACACTGAGTATAATTCAAAAATAATTTAATATAATCCGGATTATATTTGATATTATCTAAAATTTTTTTTCACTATAGATTACACTGAGTACAATATGGGAGGATATGGAGTGTAATTTTGTTCTCTCCGTGGAATGGAAAAAATAAGAACTACGAATCTTTTGAATTTCAATTAGTTAAACGTCAAAATTTAAAAATTTATTCCAGTAATTTATAAAATAAATTCAAGAAAAAAAGACTTCCGATCATTCAGCAGTTGTAATAGAAATGAAAATATCGTTTAAGATAAAATTTGAATAAGATGAATACAAATGTAATGAAAATGATGAAAAAAGGAAAACCTTTGAATGTTAAATTAGCAATATAAAATAAAAAAGATGTTGGAATATAGTGAATTGAAATGACACATAAACAGTTACAAAAGAAAATAGAGGAAAAAATAATCACTTAAATTTTTCAAGTGTCGGCTCGTTGCACCACGTTTTGACCGAGAGCATGTACTCCAAGGAATCCAAAATCAGTATCAGACGAGTAGAGACGTGCCGTACGTGACTGCAATAACCAAGCAGTCATAAACGCCAGTATAGTTCATTCTTTTATATAATTTTACTTTGCCAAATATATTTTCAAGAATTTGAAATTTCGATGTAACATACTTGGGTCATTACCAAGTTATTCAAAATTTGCAGCCGTAAGTAATTCACTAATTTATTAACCTTAATAAATTAGTGAATTAAGTAGACGAAATTAAGTAGACGACGAGAATGCAGAATTAATTTTATTTTTCTAAATAAATGGAGGTAAGCAGAGTAAAAATGTCTTTTGCAAATTTCTAAATGATATTAGAATATGAAGAAAGATTGCGATAGAATGACAACGATGTAATTCGTATAATTGGTCGATTGTTGTAAGAAAAAATGTTTTTTTATTAATTTTTAACGAATGTTATTGTGGGTGAAGAAAAATTTTTTTCTTGCCTCTAATGTGAGTGATTTATTTCCATCTATTACTTGTAAAACAAGAATATAATTTTCAATAATTCCGTTAAAACTTGTTTGAAAATTCGATTGTTGAAAGAAACAAATCGTTTTGAATTTGCTCAACGATAGCATTTACCATTACATAATAAATTTTCAAAAAATTCTCAATTATTATAGAGCTTGTAAGAAATGTAAAAATAATATAAACAGAGTTTTGCTTGAAAAGTATCACAGTAAAAATTCCCGTGCAAAAAAAAATTCTGATTCAGAATGAATCTAAGATTGAAATTCATATTTTGACACAAAAATAAATTATTTTTGAGATCAATCCAAATTTGAAATTGAATTGGAGATAGAAATTAGCACTCCTGTAGAACCTTCAATTTTGATTCAGAATTTTAATGAAGATTTTATAATATTTAGGGTAAATTTTATACAACAAGTATTTTTAAGTCTTAATTAAAATTTTGAAGCAGGATCGGAAGTTCTACAGGCGTGCTAATTTCTATCTACAAATCAATTTCAAATTTAGATTGATCTCAAAACTAATTCATGTTTGTGTCAAAATATTAATTTCAATATTAAATTCATGTTAAATCAGATTTTTTTTTGTACGAGTTAAGATAAAATATTATCTTGTGAAGTTGTTAAATTAAAAATCAGCGTATTTTCAAAAAATTCAGTCTATAAATCCAAAAAAAATTTTCAAACAAAAAAATTTATGTCTAGTGAAAAATTTCGTTCTCTTTTAGTGCTAATTAGATGCTGAAATTAAAATTTTGTTGCTCGATTGGATTCCGAGAATTTATTAACATTACCAGATTATTTATCAATGCTAACTTTACAGGCATTAAAAAAAAAATAATTTCCAGTTTTATTAGATTTGATCAAGGTCAAGTTCAAAGATGATCTTAATTGGTCAAGTAATTTATAAATGACGGATTTAAAATTCATATTATTTTATTTTCTGTCTTCAATAACTTTTGAATGCAACTACTCATCAAAGTTTTGTAAATTAAATCTTGAAGCGCTTTCAGTAAGCTTTAATTTAAATTATACTGTAAGTGTATAGACTTTTTTCCTTCATCGAAAACTAATTTAGATGAAAGTCTGAAATTTTCAGGATCTTACATATATCGATAGCCGATAGTACCTACATTATCTACATAGATAACAAAGTAAACTTAGTTCAGTAGAATGAATAAATTATAACTCGTAGATAGAGATCGTAAAAATCTTCATCTAATATTTTTATTCTTCAAAAAAGTATTTTATTGTTTCCATATGACTTTTAAAGACATTCCAAGAAAAAACCGTTTCCTTACATTTTTTTGAAATTTTGAGTACTTATACTCATAAGTATCCTTTATACGCAGAAATTTTTTTAAATAGTCCTTGCGGCACTAAATTTTGAACTATTAGCATTTAAAATTTGTATATTTTACATACAAACCCTATGCTGACCGACGTTCAAGCGAACGTTTTATTAATTATCAATCCTATATTTGATCCAAATATTTTTTTCTCTTGTTTTGAGGCCGGTAAAATTGATTCAAGATTATTCCTTCTTTTACGAATGTGACACAAATATTAAAGATTAAATGTAGTTGCACTTGTAAAATTATTAACTTCAGTCAAGAAAGAAGTTGTTGAACCAACAATATAATTTCGAAGAGCTTGATCATCTTTCGAGATACTTGGATTCATCAAATAGAAAAATGAACCAAAAAAAAATTTTTTTTGAATAAAATCGGCTTTTTTCCAACGAGTTTCCTTAGGTCAATAATACTTTTCTTGAATGAAAAAAATTTTTTTTCTGTGCACAGGATATCAATTAGTTATTTACAAAATTCTCTTTTAACTCTGCTTATCCATCTATGGCCTTTTGGTTTACGATTATGCAATATCAATAAGCATAAATTAATTTTACACCTGATACTCCAGTGAATTGTAACCGCATCCGAAATGATGCCAAGTACTTATATAATACCTGTTTAAAAAAGCCTACCATTGAAACTTTATGACTTTGACACCTGACCCTCATTCTTATACCTGTTCATATCATCAATAGACGAAAATTTCTCGAACACCCTACCCAAGGACTCTCTTTCTTTTTTTTTTCTTCCTATCCTTCCTTTTTCTATCTTTTTTCCTCGAAAAATATAACTTTGAAACTTTTATTATCATGCTGGTACTATGAAAATCAATTCAAGTTCAATAAAAAATATTCTGCTACAATGTACAGAGAAAAAAATTGAAGTCTAATATGATAACGAGCTTCGAAATTTAGGTAAAACTGAAAATTTAAGTGTGAAATAACAATTTCAAGGTTTTAAAAATTGAGTTAAGTGAATACTGAAACTGTAAAATTACAATTTAAAATTGTATACAATAAAAATGATGAATGAAGCTGCAATTTTTCCAATTTGCGTTTAAAGTGGCCCGTATTACCATACGAAATGCTATTTCCTGTGAAAAAAAAAATCAACCAATCGCTAAATTTATTATGCTAATAATTTTTATAAAACATTTAGTTAGCTTGCCGTGTTTTACATTGATAAAATAATTCGAACAAAAAAAAAAGAGATAAGATGTAACTATCAACAAAACACGATAAACACCGATATTAAAATTCAGTTGAAATTCAGTAAGGCAGCAATGCTTTGGAGTTAAGTAACAATGACGGGGTGACTTAGCCCGCAAATAATATGAATATTCATGAGTTTATTTCTGTATGTCCTCGAATTTAGTTTTCCGTTGGTTCTCCGCGTCTGCTCTGCCACTTTCAAGTACACTTATGAAGAACAAGAGTCTCATGAAATGTTTTGAGCATCACTTAGTCATAAAGTCATAGTTATTTAAAGTGATATGATACCTGTATATATCCTATATTATACGTCTGATAATATTTTCGTGTTTATTTTTAGTACAATGTATAGAAATTCAACTATTGCATTTCTTTTTTTGGCAGAACTCGTAAAAAATTTAGCTATTTGACAACTCAGCTCATTGAGTTGAGTTTACAAAAAAAATTTTTTGATGATTGACATTTTCAATTTTTCTTTTCTTCTCTTTGATCTTTTCTCTAAATTCTATGAAATTTCCAATTGTGTTTTTTTCATTTTTTATTTCTTTTTCTCACAAGAAAAAAAAAACATTTGTATTCTGGCTTTTTTCTCAAAAAGTTACTGTGATTTTTTTTTTTAAATGTTAGAAGAACCTTAAAATTAAACTAGAGACAATTGATAAAAATTAAAAGTGTCAATCATCGAATAAATTACAATTTTTTTCAAAAAAAATAAGAAATAAATATTATTCAAAAAGGAAGAAAATAAAAAAAAATAAATTGGACTAAAAAATAATACTCAGGTTTTCTATATTTCTAGATGTGGAATTAAAAAAAAAAAAATAATTTTTTGTATCAATAGATGTACGCAAAAAATTTCGCTATTTTAAAAAAATCAACTAGATAAACAGTTTAATTTAATATAAAAAATCTGTGTGTTTCTCAAATACATGAACCGACCTATCCATCATGAAAATATTAAGGAAGATTGAAAATTTTTTGAATGAAGTCAAAGTTTCTTGAGCCAAGAAAATTTCTTCTTGCTCCAAAATAACTTTTGTTTTCCTTAAAATTTTCTTAGCGTAAAAAATTTATTTTTTGTGTGTAAGATTTGTTTTGATAAATGATACATTGTTTATATTACATAGGAATCATGTATTTTTTCGGTCAAAATAGAACTGTGTAGAAAAATGGTTCAATGTATATGTTTTTAATAACAATGAATATTTCTTAATGTAAATGAAATATAAAAAAATTTCTCTGTAAATTTTTATGCTACCAAGAATTACTAAAATAATAAAGTTAGCCGACGTTTTTAATTTTTTCTTTAATAATTAAATTAGAACAAAAAAATATTTTTAAAAAATTGCATGTGTAATTTCAAAAATTTTCTATATTCGAAATTTTTTCTTTTATTTTTTTTTAAATAATTTTTCAATAGAAAAAAAAATTCTAAAAATTTCTAGATGACAACAAAATTGATTTTCATAAAATTACTAACATTTTTTATTCCTCTTTCAACACATACATTTTTACACAATAAATTTTTTTAATTCCACACGTGGAATTAAAAAAAAAACTACACCAATTTTCTTTCCATACCATGTACTTTGTTATCTTATAACTCGGTTTATATATTTGAAAAACACACAGATTTTTAATACAAAATTAAACTGTTTATCCAGTTGATTTTTTTAAAATAGCAAAAATCTTAAACAAAAAAAAAATAATAATAACAACACTCTGAGACAACAGTTCATTTAAATGAATTGAGGCTCCTTAACTGTATATAAATCTCTTATTTAAATATCACCAGAAATATTTATTTGATACAAATAAATTAATTCATTTGAGACAAAGTTATAGTATATTTGAATGAAATCTAGATTTGTTACTATAAACTAAACAAATATTTCTTTAGTGCTAACGATCATATACTTCAACCAAATCAGATTTGTTAACTATAAATAAATGGTACGTTTGAATATATTCAAAGCAATAGTTTTTAGTTTAAGGACGTTCATAGATAAGAAAAAGACACCAATTTATCCTCAATAAATCCTAAATTATCCTAATATTATTAAATCTTTATTAAAATTCTGAATCAGGATTGAAGGTTCTACAGGCGTGCTAATTTATATGTACAATTCAATTTCAAATTTCGATTGATCTCAAAACTAATTAATTTTTGTGTCAAAATATGAATTTTAATCTTAAGGACGTCCATAGACAAGAAAAAGACACCAATAGGTTATGGCTATTTGTTTCTTTCTCACGCACTATAGCTACCACTCTTTATAGACTATCTCTCACTTACTTCCACTCTCGTAAAATATCGAAAGTCACTAACTTCAAACATTTTTTATAAAAAAATAAATACCCCTTATTTATGTTTTTTTTTTGATAAAAAATACTTGAAATATCTTCAATTAATAATTCTCAGTTTTTTAAAACAATTCTAATTTAAGTACGATTGATATTTAATAAAACGTTCGCTTGAACGTCGGTCAGCATAGGGTTTGCATGTAAAATATACAAATTTTGAATGCTAATATTTCAAAATTTAGTGCCGCAAGGACTATTTAAAAAAATTCCTGCGTATGGAGGATACTTATCAGTATAAGTACGAAAAATTTCAAAAAATTTTAAGGAAACGGTTTTTTTCTTGGAACGTCCTTAATCTCAATTTTCTTAAATTTCTTAAATTGATAAAATTTTTGAATTTTGATGGCTCAAACCGACTCAGAGTTCAAATTCTGGCTTAAAGGTGAAAGATACGGGAAAATTAATGAAGACCATTTTTGAAGAAGATAAAATTTCCTGCAAAAATGATTTTTTTGTACCTTCAGTATTTACCTCAGAATTTCGATTTTAAGCTTTGTAAACAATTGCTCTAATTATCTTGTAATTTTTCCGTATTTTTAGTATTTAGTCCAGAATTTTAAGATTTTTTCAAGAACAGATTCAAAACTACAGTTTTTAAATTGGTGATTAATTATTTTACTCGTCATTTTATTATTTCAAATTTTTCGGATGTAAAAAAAAAAAGAAGTTGAAGTTTAGAAAAAATTATTAAAAATTCCTTTTTTTTTTTTTTCAGTTTTCTAATTTTGTTTAATTCCCTAACATGAAACAAGCTATTTATTTTTACCTCCAAGCAGAATAATTCCTTCATGACTAGTGTGCCCACAAATAAGAGGAACCTTAATTCCCGACTTAGTAGCTTCGTTCAACGGAACATTCAAAAACGGAAGCTTGGATTTAGAATCCACTGATGGCACAAAGGTATTGTTGATCAAAAAACGGTCTTGCCAAGTTTGGAAAGAGTGATCTGCTCGAACTAAATCAAGCGCAGAAACAGTTTTAAAAAATGCTATCAATTCTTTAGTGTTTGTCACACTTTTTCCCAAATGATCCGCAATTTTCTCCGCCTGGTTCTTCATCGGAAGAGTCGTGTTTGCAAATTTTCTACATGTGAAATTTTTTCTTTTATTTTTTTTTTTAAATAATTTTTCAATAAAAAAAAAAATTCTGAAAATTTTTAGATGTCGGCCAACTTGATTTTCATAAAATTACTAAGAAAATGAACTAGACATAGAAAATTATTTATAAAGATGTAATTTATAATTTTTCAGAGATTCTTAAGATGAAATTTTTAAATAAAATTTTCTTGCTATAGTTTGTTTGTTAAAAAAATTCTAAAAATTATCAGACGTCTCTCAACTTCAGTGTCAAAAATAGCAAAAGTCTTAAACAAAAAAAAAAAATTATGACCACAGCTATGAAACCATTAACGAATTTTCCTTCAGAACCAACAGAAGTCTTAAGCATAAAAAAATAGTAAGCTTACGTTTGAAAGAAGAGGTAAAGATGATGGTCGAGAATAGAGAAGGATCATTTGTCAACCGTTCAACGGATATTTGATAAAAATGATCAGCATTGTTGTTCCTGTAGCTCGATAGATCTTGATTTAAGATCACTTTATATCCTAGTTGAGTGTACTCTGCTTTTACCCAGTATCATCATTTTTATAAGTTATGTTATTGCATTCATTACATAATACCTGAATTGGGGACTGCTGAGAGGAATTCATCTCACTACATTTAACGTTTTACATAAATGTAAGTACATCGTACATGTATAGCAGAGCTGTACTGTGTATATTTACTAAGGGAGCCACTCACAAAGAATAGAGTTCAATGCACTTGTACTCTCGCGTGTGATCAACCTGTGAACCCTTGCTAATTTTTTCACTGTCATCACAATTGCTAAAAATTATTTATAAAATATTTTTAAATTTATAAAAATTCATCTTGAGAATTAATTTAGCAGCTATTTTCTGAATTTTTTAACAAATAAATTATGGCAAAAATAAATCAGAAAAAAAAATTGACATTTAGAAATTTTTTAAAATTATAAATGCAATTTTTTAAAAATAGTTTTTTAGAAAAGATTTATTCGTTAAATAAAATTAAAATGAAGTTAGCCAACATTTCAAAATTTTTAGAAATTTTTTATTGAAAAAATTTCAATTAAATAATTAAAAAAAAAATTTCACCTGTAAAAAACTTGAAAAACTATAAATGTAATTTTTTAGAAATATCTTTTGAGTTAAAATTTAATTAACAAAAAAAATAAAAAATTTTCAGACGTCTGCTAACTTCAGTGTCATTAAATAAAACTAAAAAATTATCAAGTGGCTGCTAACTTTAATGTAATAAATTTATATTAAACTACTTACCATAATAATAATAATAATAAATTGACAAAGTTGTTTTTTTTCTTCTTTTCTAGAAGAGTAGTGTTGTGTTTGCGTCCAGATAACCAAACAATTGCAAATAAATTAAATCCTTACAATAAAATCGATCACTAAAACACAAACCAAACGTTAATAACAATAACAAAAACAAAATTATTAATAATAATTAAAAAAAACTTCAGACACTATTCACTAAATAAAATAATCCCGAAGATTTCGACAGGTCAAGCGCCTCAAGCGCAAAAAGTTGCGGTCCGGCCTAACGCGGCCTTCGTTTAAAGTTTGAATGTTATTATTTGTTATAATTATGATTTTTTATGATAAATATTGTAAATACTGAAGAAAATAATTTTGAAGGTGCACAATCGATGGTTTTAGTGGATTTAGGAAGATTTAGATACTGCCTAACCCAACTAGCGTGTGTTGCAAGGCAGTTAAACTAGCGTCACTGAAGAGAGTAGGTTAACGCTCGAGATCCTACCGGGTACTGCAGGGTGCTGCAAAGAAATTTAGATTCACGCCGTGCTATCGAACGCACCTCCAACCGGCGACCAATCACCGCTTTGCCGCGTTCAAGTTCTCCAATCATCCGCTGTGGTGCTGCTAAAGGCGTAGGGCACTTTTTTTTTACTTTTTAGAAAATTATTTTAGTTTTTGTTTTTGTTAATATTTTTTTTATGAAAAATTTAGATTTTTACTCTTTTTACCCATGCAAGATTAAAAATATAAATTTCTTATAAAATTTAACAGAATTTGAAACCAATATAACAATGCAATTAACTTGGCATAAAAAACTTAATAATTTTCTCAAAAAAATGTAGAAAAAAAAATGACACTGAAATTGGCAGACATTAATAATTATTTTAAAATTTTATTATAATGCAATTATTATAAAAAAAAAATTAAATTAAAAAATTCCACATTTGAAAATTAATAAAAATTACAAGTAAAAATTTTTAGAAGCATTTTTTTATTGTAATTGATGTGTTATTAAAATTTTTAAAATTGACAGCTGACAGCTAACTTCAGCATAAAAAAAAATGCCATTCGGCCTCACCCGAAATGGAAGGTAGATTTCATGTGATATGAGATTTTCTTTGTTTCTGTTATTTAATTTGTTAATTGTAGATTTTCAATCTGTTATAACTTTTAAATGAATCAACTGATTATCACACAGTTGACAACAATCAATGCAGTTTTTTGAATTCTATGATAAATTTCAAATCGTGAATTGATCAGATGAAAAATTTCGGAATTTTTTTGAAAAAAACGCTTTTTTCGATTTTTTTCGTCAACGATATCTCTCAAACGAATCAAGCGATTTAGACCGGCCCGGAGGCGATCGACATAGTTTTTTTTATGTTAAGAGCTGATTAGTTTTTGCAATCAGTTGGTAAAGCTGTTCAAAAGTCATTCTTAAAAAACCACATTTGAAAAAAATTTTTCATTATTTAAAAATGTTTGAATGGCCTATAAAATTAATAAAAATTTCCATAAAATATAAGTGTTATAAGTCAAATTGAAGGTCATATAATCAGCTTTACCATAAAGCTTCCAGAAATAAGCTCTTTTTTATCAGTCAAAAGTAATTCACGTTTAAAGTTACAAAACTTGAAATTTACAAAATTTTGAAAATTTTAAATGGCCGCTATTTCTAAACTAATTGACCGATTCTGCTCATCTTCGAACTCGACCTCGGTAATTCCTCAAAGAATATGTGTACCAAGTTTCATCAAGATCGGTTAAAAACTTTTCGAGGTATCCTGATGACAAGGCTGGTTATATTACATATATAAATTTTTTAACCAATGGTATTTTTGGAACCTACTCGACTAATTATAACATATGATAGAAAAATCAGGTGAAAATTTTACCTTGAGGACAAATGCAATAGTTAGATTTCTAAAAAAATCTACCTAAAAATGACACTGAAGTTGGCAGACATTAAAAATTATTTTAAAATTTTATAATAATGCATTATAAAAAAAATTAAATTAAAAAATTCCACATGTGAAAATTAATAAAAATTACAAGTGAAAATTTTTAGAAGCATTTTTTTATTGTAATTGATGTGTTTTTAAATTTTTAAAATTGACAGCTGACAGCTAACTTCAGCATCATAAAAAAATTAGCCAAATTGCATGATTTTTATTTCTTTATGCCTCACCCCTACAAAAAAATTCTGATTCAGAACGAATTTAAGATCAAAATTCATATTTTAACACAAAAATTAATTAGTTTTGAGATCAATCCAAATTTGAAATTGAATTGTAGATAGAAATTATCACGTCTGTAGAACCTTCAATTCTGATTCAGAATTTTAATAAAGATTTAATAATATTTAGGATAAATTTTATACATAAAGTATTTTTAAATCTTAATTAAAATTCTAATTTCTATCTACAAATCAATTTCAAATTTAGATTGATCTCAAAACTAATTCATATTTGTGTCAAAATATGAATTTCAATATTAAATTCATGTTCAATCAGAATTTTTTTTGTACGAACAATTACGGATTCCATATTATAAACAAATTTTATATCTTTATTTCTAATTTTACAAGTCAAACTGTTTTTGCCAACCGGATTTTATTATGTTAATTCAAAGTTTTATTTACACTGAAAAAAAAATTAACTTGAATCAAAAAAAATTTTTTTGAACCAAAAAAATAATTTGAAGCGTTTGATCGTCTTGAATTAAGTAAAATTTACTTGAATCAAGAAAAAAAGGGATATGTAAAAAATAAAAACTACAGTTACTAAATTTTTTCGTTAAACAACACCAATATTTACAAAGTAAAATGGTAAATTTTAAACGCAACGCTAAAAATGAAACTATAATTATTAATTTGCTTGGACTGGTAAAATGTATATTCTAAGAGTAGAATTTTTAATGTTTCAAATGTTGAATTCTCTCAGAATGAGACCCCCTTCTCCTCATCTGCTTAATTTCTCCTTATCTATTTAATTTTTTGGAGCAAGAGGCTGAATTTTCTCAAAACAAGATGTTCTTGGATCAAGATTCTTATTCCTTAAAGCAAGAGAATTAATTTTGTTGGAATAAGTGAAATTTCTTGTGTCAAAAAAATTTTTTGACACTCAAGAAAATAATTAGGAAGAAAAATATTTTCTTGACTCAAGTGAACCTTTTTTTCTGTATAGAATTAAAAAAACTACGTGGAATGCTGCCAACCATGTCAAAATCGGTTCATTTTATTTGTTGTTAATATATGATTTTTTAACATCATAGAATTTAATAAATATGTACTAGCAGTTATTAAATTATTTATTAAATACGATTCATTAAATGTTAATAAATATTTGTTAACAGTTAAAAAATATTTATTAATGGTTAATGAATATTTGTTATCTTATAATAAATATTTATTTAAAATAAAAAGCAGAAATAGAGCAATTTTCTTTTGACACTTTTTATAACCCTGTATATATAGCTGGAATACATGATAATATAATGAAATCCACTAAATAAATTAACGTTTTTAATATTCAAAAATATAAAAGATAATTATGAGCTGGGATAGAATTTAGTATTTTACAATCAACTTTATTATAATTTTATATAATTAATTCTAATAATTTATAAAAATGATTTTTGTATTTTTGTTTATAAGCAATCTTTATATCATATGCCATCACTATTCCGGAGATTATTATTAATTGATATGAATTTAAATTATTTCAGGAATTCGTTCTAATGAGTCATTTTATTAAATAAATAATTATCTTTCAAACTTATTTTATTAATTTCTTATATGATCCCTTAGTTGTTTATCATTGAATTTCATCCGCAGTAATAGGGACGCAGTTATTGGGTCATTCGCAGTAATTGGCACGCAGTAATAGAGACAAGCTCCTTTTATGCCCGCAGTAATACATGCATATGAACTTTTTTTTAAATGCTTATTATTTAAAGAAAATATTAATTTATCGCACTTTTGATTTTTTTTTGAGTCAGTAATTAGTCAAACTTTAGTTTAAAAAAAAAATGTGGAAAACGGTTGACCCTAAAGGCCATCCCTGCAACTTCCCGCTAATTCCATATCTAAGCGCTTAAAATTGAACTTATGACGTTTTTGAGCTCTTCGAGCTCGACAATATAATTTATGTTACTTCGAGCTCTCCGAGCTCAAAGAGTTAGCTGTTCTAAGCTTTTGAGCTCTCCGTGTTCAAAAGTCTGATAGAAGTTTAATAAAATACTATTTTTTGAATTTTCAAACCGCAATGACTTTTGAATGAATGAACCAATGTTCACGCGGTTGGCAGCATTCCACCCAGTTTTTTAAATTCTATAATATACTTCTGAACACAAACTGATCAAACCGAAAATCTTAGAAAAATTTGTAAAACTCACTTTTTCCTAATTTTTTCGACAACGATAACTCACGAACCAATCAACCGATTTTCACGTTCTTGGCGGCGATCGACGTGGTTTTTTAGGCTTTGATAATTATTTCATTTTATCAAAAACAATCCAAAAAAAAATTTCGAAGTTATGTAAAAAAAAAACTTTTTTCGAAATTTTTCGTTTTCGATAATTCCCGAAGGAATCGACCGGATTTTGACGGGACTGGTGGCAATCGACGTGGTTTTTCAAGCTTAAGAGCGGAATAGTTTTTGGAATTGATCGGTCAAGCTATTTAAAAGTTATTCCAAAAGAACAATTTTTAAAAAATTTTGTTTTTGAGATTAATCAAAATCTAGCGAACCGAATCAATTCAACTTTTTACTTAATGGCAACGATACTCTTGAGACCGCCACCTATTTCGATCCGATCGGTCACGCCGTTCAAAAGTTGTAAAAGGTTTACATACATACACACACACACATACATACATACAGCCACAAGGACATCATCGCGGGAATAGTCAGGGAAGCTTCCTAAGAAGCTTCTCGACAAAACGTCGAGATCTGATAAAAACTCGATTTTTGCAAAACGGGGGGAAAACAATAACTTCCCGATTGTTAAAAATCTTTAATTTTCTTAGCGGGAAGTTAAAAATTATTATTATTTTTGAAAAATTTAATACAAATGCTTTTTAAGTAAGACGTACCGAAAAAACCGCAGTAATACCCACACTTACCTTACTAGTAAAAGCTTGATCTTTGTACAAAATTTTAGACATTATTGGATGAATTCCTGCTAATTATAAAATCGATACTGCAATAAATTAATCAAAATAATAATTACCGGCTTGTATAACTCATTAAATTAAAGTTCAAGAATACTGAACATAGTTGCATAAAGTTTCGATTAGTATATATGATCATGATTGGTATATTACGGAGGGTCAGCTACTGATGTGTGAGGAAAGCAATAATGTTTCCAGCCCGTGTAAGTTAGTAAGATCATTAAACTGTGGAAGGTTTTGTGATGGTTGGTAAAATTCAACCCTAACTTACAGTCAAACTCGTTCAACAACGGTTAACCTTTCAGGACACTTAACTTGGACGTCTGGGTCTGGAATACCAGCACCGGCTGCTAGAAAGCTCTCTTGTCCGAAACTCAAATTATCGAGCACCTCGTTGGACAATTTGCTATGAGAAAACTAAAATTACCTACACAATGTTAAATGCTATAATTTAATGACAAGTAAATAAATTATCTCGACTAATTATGTTATTAAATATTACACAGGTGTTTTTGTAAAACGTGAACTAGATGCTTTTGTTATTAACTTTGTTTTATTTTATTTCATTCTTCCATTCTAATTAGATTTCTAAACTCGAGAATTTATTTCAACATTGTTTTATTTAATGTTTTGGTCTTTAGAATGTTTTAGACTTGGAATTTTAGTTTTTATTGGTACAGTAGTTTAGTTTCAGTGGATATTACATAACATTGCTTTTAATAAAAGTTCAAATGAACTTCCAGCTATGCATGTGGTATTACAAAAGCGAGTTTGTTTTCCGACGTCACTGTTACTGTATACAACGCGAAAAAGCAATATTGATCTTATGTTAATTTTGTAGCTCAAGTATGAAGGATATGTAATGTCAACTGGCATATATATACATCTTTATTATGTACTATTCTAAATTCTATTAGTGTTGACTGTTTCGAATGTGGAAGTGCATTAATTTGTATGATTTTAATAAATTTATTGAAAGAATCCAACTGATATCAGACAGATTTTTTTAACAAATAAATTACTATGAAGAAAAGTTATTTCTAGAAGAAATTTTATTTTAAAAAAAAAATCTTGAACGAAAATTTGGAAAAAAAATTTTTAACTTCCTGCTAAGAAAATTGGAAATTTTCAAAAATCGGAAAGTTATTGTTTTTACCCCGTTTTCCGAAAATCGAGTTTTCATCAGATCTTGACGTTTTGAGGTTCTAAGAAGCTACCATGACTATTTCCGCGATGCCCGTGCAAAAAAAATTCTTATTCAAAATGAATTTAAAATTGAAATTCATATTTTGACACAAATATGAATTAGTTTTGAGATCAATCCAATTTTGAAATTGATTTGTAAATAGAAATTAGCACGCCTGTAGAAATTTCGATTCTGCTTCAGAATTTCAATAAAGACTTAAGAATATTTTATAGATAAAATTTATCCTAAATATTTTCAAGTCTTTATTAATATTCTAAAGCAGGATCGAAATTTCTACAGGAGTGCTAATTTCTATTTACAAATCAATTTCAAATTTGAATTGATCTCAAAACTAATTCATATTTGTGTCAAAATATGAATTTCAATTTTAAATTCATTTTGAATAAGAATTTTTTTTGCACGGGCATCGCGGAAATAGTCATGGTAGCTTCTTAGAACCTCAAAACGTCAAGATCTGATGAAAACTCGATTTTCGGAAAACGGGGTAAAAACAATAACTTTCCGATTTTTGAAAATTTCCAATTTTCTTAGCAGGAAGTTAAAAATTTTTTTTCCAAATTTTCGTTCAAGATTTTTTTTTTAAAATAAAATTTCTTCTAGAAATAACTTTTCTTCATAGTAATTTATTTGTTAAAAAAATCTGTCTGATATCAGTTGGATTCTTTCAATAAATTTATTAAAATCATACAAATTAATGCACTTCCACATTCGAAACAGTCAACACTAATAGAATTTAGAATAGTACATAATAAAGATGTATATATATGCCAGTTGACATTACATATCCTTCATACTTGAGCTACAAAATTAACATAAGATCAATATTGCTTTTTCGCGTTGTATACAGTAACAGTGACGTCGGAAAACAAACTCGCTTTTGTAATACCACATGCATAGCTGGAAGTTCATTTGAACTTTTATTAAAAGCAATGTTATGTAATATCCACTGAAACTAAACTACTGTACCAATAAAAACTAAAATTCCAAGTCTAAAACATTCTAAAGACCAAAACATTAAATAAAACAATGTTGAAATAAATTCTCGAGTTTAGAAATCTAATTAGAATGGAAGAATGAAATAAAATAAAACAAAGTTAATAACAAAAGCATCTAGTTCACGTTTTACAAAAACACCTGTGTAATATTTAATAACATAATTAGTCGAGATAATTTATTTACTTGTCATTAAATTATAGCATTTAACATTGTGTAGGTAATTTTAGTTTTCTCATAGCAAATTGTCCAACGAGGTGCTCGATAATTTGAGTTTCGGACAAGAGAGCTTTCTAGCAGCCGGTGCTGGTATTCCAGACCCAGACGTCCAAGTTAAGTGTCCTGAAAGGTTAACCGTTGTTGAACGAGTTTGACTGTAAGTTAGGGTTGAATTTTACCAACCATCACAAAACCTTCCACAGTTTAATGATCTTACTAACTTACACGGGCTGGAAACATTATTGCTTTCCTCACACATCAGTAGCTGACCCTCCGTAATATACCAATCATGATCATATATACTAATCGAAACTTTATGCAACTATGTTCAGTATTCTTGAACTTTAATTTAATGAGTTATACAAGCCGGTAATTATTATTTTGATTAATTTATTGCAGTATCGATTTTATAATTAGCAGGAATTCATCCAATAATGTCTAAAATTTTGTACAAAGATCAAGCTTTTACTAGTAAGGTAAGTGTGGGTATTACTGCGGTTTTTTCGGTAGGTCTTACTTAAAAAGCATTTGTATTAAATTTTTCAAAAATAATAATAATTTTTAACTTCCCGCTAAGAAAATTAAAGATTTTTAACAATCGGGAAGTTATTGTTTTCACCCCGTTTTGCAAAAATCGAGTTTTTATCAGATCTCGACGTTTTGTCGAGAAGCTTCTTAGGAAGTTTCCCTGACTATTCCCGCGATGGTGTCCTTGTGGCTGTATGTATGTATGTGTGTGTGTATGTATGTAAACCTTTTACAACTTTTGAACGGCTTGACCGATCGGATCGAAATAGGTGGCGATCAAAAGAGTATCATTGCCATTAAATTTCGTAAAAAGTTGAATTGATTCGTTTGGCTAGATTTTGAGAAATCTCAAAAACAAAATTTTCGAAAAATAGTTTTTTTGGAATAACTTCTAAATAGCTTGACCGATCAATTCCAAAAACTAATCCGCTCTTAAGCTTGAAAAACCACGTCGATTGCCACCAGTCCCGTCAAAATCCGGTCGATTCCTTCGGGAATTATCGAAAACGAAAAATTTCGAAAAAAGTTTTTTTTTTACATAACTTCGAAATTTTTTTTTGGATTGTTTTTGATAAAATGAAATAATTATCAAAGCCTAAAAAACCACGTTGATCGCCGCCAAGAACGTGAAAATCGGTTGATTGGTTCGTGAGTTATCGTTGTCGAAAAAATTAGGAAAAAGTGAGTTTTACAAATTTTTCTAAGATTTTCGGTTTGATCAGTTTGTGTTCAGAAGTATATTATAGAATTTAAAAAACTGGGTGGAATGCTGCCAACCGCGTGAACATTGGTTCATTCATTCAAAAGTCATTGCGGTTTGAAAATTCAAAAAATAGTATTTTATTAAACTTCTATCAGACTTTTGAACACGGAGAGCTCAAAAGCTTAGAACAGCTAACTCTTTGAGCTCGGAGAGCTCGAAGTAACATAAATTATATTGTCGAGCTCGAAGAGCTCAAAAACGTCATAAGTTCAATTTTAAGCGCTTAGATATGGAATTAGCGGGAAGTTGCAGGGATGGCCTTTAGGGTCAACCGTTTTCCACATTTTTTTTTTAAACTAAAGTTTGACTAATTACTGACTCAAAAAAAAAATCAAAAGTGCGATAAATTAATATTTTCTTTAAATAATAAGCATTTAAAAAAAAGTTCATATGCATGTATTACTGCGGGCATAAAAGGAGCTTGTCTCTATTACTGCGTGCCAATTACTGCGAATGACCCAATAACTGCGTCCCTATTACTGCGGATGAAATTCAATGATAAACAACTAAGGGATCATATAAGAAATTAATAAAATAAGTTTGAAAGATAATTATTTATTTAATAAAATGACTCATTAGAACGAATTCCTGAAATAATTTAAATTCATATCAATTAATAATAATCTCCGGAATAGTGATGGCATATGATATAAAGATTGCTTATAAACAAAAATACAAAAATCATTTTTATAAATTATTAGAATTAATTATATAAAATTATAATAAAGTTGATTGTAAAATACCAAATTCTATCCCAGCTCATAATTATCTTTTATATTTTTGAATATTAAAAACGTTAATTTATTTAGTGGATTTCATTATATTATCATGTATTCCAGCTATATATACAGGGTTATAAAAAGTGTCAAAAGAAAATTGCTCTATTTTTGCTTTTTATTTTAAATAAATATTTATTATAAG